>JASANB010000137.1:0-153402 GCA_030248155.1 Sabatieria punctata | reverse complement strand
ACTCAATCAAAACCTCTCGCTTAGCTAAGTCTGAATATGATGGTCCCGATTGGATCGGATACTGTAGTAAGCATATCTGATGCAGATTTTCTAACCTTGTAACATGCTTCCTAACATAGGCGTTGTTATAGTTAAATTAAAGGGCTCTTAAAGAGAAGTCTGGATATGAGAGTCTTGTATAGATTGGATGTCAAAATATGCAAATTAGCAAAACACGATGGCGAAAACAGCATAGAATTTGCAGATTACAGTGTCAAATCCAGACGGGACCATCAAACTCAGATTTACCTAATGAGAATTTTAATTTAAGTACAATAACACCTAGGTTAGGAAGCAGGGTTAAGAAGTTAAAAAATTGAATAAATTTTGCATACTACAGTATCCGATCCAGTTTGGACCAACATAATCAGACTTGGCTAAATGAGAGTGAAGCCAAAGGCATATCAAAGCAGTGTGGAAGCTACAAGACTTAAAACAATGGCAAGATGAAGTGAAATCGGCAGTACTTTGGCTTGACAATTCAAAGTGGATCGGAAGAGGTGTGGCTGGAGGCCCAGAAGGTATCGAAGCAGTATGGAAGCTACAAGAGTTAAAATAATGGAAAGCTGAAGGGAGATTGTCAACTTCACCTTCTTCCACTCCTGAATCGGCCGATTCTTGGGATAGTACTTCGGCAGGACGATTCAAAGTGTATCAGAAAAGATTAGGCTGGCGGCCCACCAGGGCATATTGAAACAAAGAGAATGGAAGCTACAAGAGTTAAAATAATGGAAAGCTGAAGGGAGATTGTCAACTTCATCTTTTTCCACTCCTGAATCGGCCGATTCTTGGGATAGTACTTCGGCAGGACGATTCAAAGTGAATCAGAAAAGATTAGGCTGGTGACCCCCCAGGGCATATCGAAACAAAGAGTATGGAAGCTAGAAGGGATGAAGTTGTGGTAAGCTGAAGGGAAATCGGCAGCTTCACTTTCTTCCACTCCCAAATCGACCGATTCTTGGGATAGTACTTCGGCGAAGATCGGTGGCATGCAAATCGTGAGTGGCGGACTGGAATGTCGAAGTGGTTGTAGTACGATTTGGAAGGAAACAAATGGCAGAGGTCACCTGAAGATTTGAGGCCATTAGGAGGGTGCTAGTACTTGAACAATTTGAATTTGGCGCACATTTATCTGCTTACGACAAGTCTAGACCCATTTTCTGCAGGGGTAAGCAGCATAGATTTCGCGCCTACGTGGTCGCGTCGCGCCTACGTAGGCGCGATTATGTTGCAGCGCATGGTCGCTCAGCTGACTACGGCCGAGCCGCCGAGTGGAACATTCTTGGTGTTATATATTCTTGGCCATACTGCTGGGCGCCAGGTACTAAGAAAGTGCCTGGCGTGGTGACGTCATGGTGCCGACAGCTCCCAACGGCCGCCCGGCGCATCCGAACTAAACCGGTATTAGCCTTATCGCTGGTCACTCAGACGGCTCCTGACGTCGTTGATCTTCACTCGACGCGGCATGCTTTTTGGAGCGGCTTTCGGTGCAACGGCAGATCCAGTTGGTTCCCATTTTACCTACTCGCTATAACGAGTTTTCGGTGGCCTGGGTGGAGCGTTGTGCCGACGACCAACTCTTTGCAGCAAGAAACTTGCCGTGCCGCGAGCTACCCACTGAGCCAACGACGCGGCTTATTTCTACGGTTTTGGGTGACATCAGTTGTGTGCTCATCACGCTATCTGTTTGTGTTTCCACTGTTTGTTTATTATGGTTGAATGCTACTACTAGACTTGTTCTTCAAATGAACATTCAAAAAAACTTTTTGTGAAAGCGCATATCGCTTGCCTGTTGAAAACATACGTACTGTACGTACATACTATACTGCAATTCTTTGAGGTCAGAAATTTATCATCAAGCCTCAAGAATGTCTCAAAAACGCTGAATTATAAAGTTGGATACCCAAGCAGCATACAGTAGAGCCAACAAAGCTGTTCAGTGAAATTTCAGAATGTTTCTGATATTACGCATTACGCATACGCAAAATATGCATTTGTAAATTGGAATGCGTACACGCATACGGATTTGAAAAATCCGGTGTTAAACAACATTGCTTCGCACGCGACCATCACGCATTTTCCCGGCCAAAAATTCGATTTGGTTCATCGGACATTTGGCGGCCCTGCGTAAAGGGTTAAAGCTGTTACTTCCGCACTGGGGTCTTGACAGAACACACACGGTCCTGAAGAAGTGGTACGTAACGTATTAGTTACAACACTATTTGCAAAAAAGTTTTTGGCAGGCAGAGTTTTCATAAATACATTGCTTCACGATCGGACGACGGCGGTGTTGGCTTTGTGATGTGCTGTGCCACTATACTGGTTTGTGTTGTGATTGGGTTGAGCGCAGGCAGCCAAGTTATCCAGACTGACGTGGGTGAAGTGAGCAGTCCGTGGCAAGTTTGCACTGTCGATGGAGAGGTGTCTGCTCGCGCCAAATTCAGTTACTCCGACCGTTCCTCCAAGTGCCATATCGCGGGTAGAGGGTGGCCCAGCGTGCAGGTGACGGCTGTAGGTGACCAAGCGCCAGCTTCCGACTGCAACATCGTGATTTGGTTGGAAGGAGCAAAGGAGAATCAGTTGGTTCTAAGCCACTGCCAGAAAAGCAACGTCCAAGTGAACGCCTCGAGTGAGCAAAAGGGAGGGCTGTGGCTGTGGAACGAACGATGCAACCTGACCGCCGAGTTGACCGCGCACCAGAACAGCAGCATTTACTGTCTCGACAGCCACGTGTCTCTGGACGCACAGCGCAGTGACGTGACAGTTAGTCTCGCTGACAGTTCCCTGCACGCAGTTTCAGTGACGAAAAGCAGCATCAAGGCTAATTTAACCGGAGACAGTCGTTTGCACTTGCATTTGTCTGAGTCTGACGTTGGCGTAGAAGCTGTCTCAGCAACTGTACGACTGAATGGTTGGAAATCAGTTGTACAGTTGGACGGGTTCTACCACTGCAGTCTAAGCGTTCATGCTGTCAACAGTGCTTTGTACGTTGGACCGCTTCGGCACTGCCACATCGCCGGAACAGTGAGGTTGTCCGGACGACAGCTACATTTAAATGGAACGGACAGCTGCGCAGTGCTCCAGCAGCACACAGGCACTGGTGCACTGTCAGAGACGTTGGCTGACACCCAGCATCAGGGCTCCTGCACTCACAAGCGAATCTGGCTGCTCTGGGTGAACGTGGCTTGTGTGGCACTGCTTTGTCTGCTGCTTTTCATCGCTGCATTTGACTACTACCGACTCGAAAAACAAATAACCAAACTGGAATCGCAAATTTTGCCAGCCGAGCCAGCCAATCCTGCTGCCAGCGGCGGCTCGAAAAATGCTGACAAACCGACCAACCAGGCAGCAAGTGCCGGCGCGAAAAAGTCTGCCAAAATCGAGACTCCGAAGAAGTGATAATTTGATGAAAATTGGTCCTACTGCAGGTATACTTGTGTATTACTAGTAGCATTGTAATTGTGTCACAAGTAAACAGCACTCAACCCAAACAACAGCTTGGTTGGTAGAAATGTACTGTACCTATGTATTTTCCATTCGACCCACGCCGCGCTACAGAGGTCCGTGTATGTACACAGTGCAGTGTCGTGATGTGGTTCAACTTTGGACACTGGTTTCTTATAATGCCTGCAGTAATTAGTAGTTGTCGTAGGTGTTAAAATATAAACTTGCATATAATAACTTTTAATGCCTGCAGTAATTAGTAGTTGTCGTAGGTGTTAAAATATAAACTTGCATATAACAGCCCCACCCTATGTAGGCCAGACCCCCGACCGGGGAATGCCCCCTGAGACGAGCTTCCCACCGTATTTTCTGGCAATTATTTTTTCAGCAAATTTTTGACTTTTTCTAATTATGGACACTAAAATTGGCTGGTAAGAACTTTTAACTTTTCTAGCAGAAAATTGCGATTTTAAAGCGTATTTTACTACCCTACCCCAGCCACCAGAATTTGGGCTCAGAGCCCCAACTAGAGATGTGCACGGGCCGGGCATGCCCGTCAACGATTTGGACGGGCCGGGCCGGGCCTAAATTTTTGACAGGCGGGCCGGGCCGGGCATGTACAAAGAACAGCAGAATACAAAAAAAAACACCTTGATTAGCATTGCACCAAATGAATTCAAAATACACGCCGTTCTACCGTATGCAGAATTATTTTAACAGTAATTTCAGCCTTGGTACTGTTATTTTACAATAGTATAGTAAAACAAAAATTCCCTACAACTTAGTATAGAAACATTGGCTGAACGGTGGAGCAATGGAGTGAAATATAGCCACAGAGATAAAAAACTAAAGAAAATTTGCAGTTTGTTGTCATGGATTTTGCTGACTTTTCCTGTTTGAAGCTATATTTCACCACAATGCTCCATAGTTCAGCCAATGTGTTTTATGCCAAAAATGCCAATTTCCAAAGCTTAACATGAAATTTAGCTTTTAATCTGAAAATTCATGCCAAATTTATAAAAATTTAGTAAGACAAAGCAAAATTAACGGGCCGGGCACCATTTTCAGGCCCCCCCGGCCGGGCCCGATTGTGATGTCCGTCGGGCATGGCGGGCCGAGCATGTCTCTCCTGATCGGCCCGCCGGGCCGGGCCGGGCCGAAAAAAGGTGCTCGTGCACATCTCTAGCCCCAACGCACCCTCCCGTGATGGCGGATAACCTGTTACATGTACGAAAATAATAATCTAGAGGTCGGAAACAGTCGTTTCTTACCATAATCGGTCGTCTTTATTAAAGATTTTCTATTTACAAGTAAGTGCGCTCCGTACACAGTAATTGACGCGACGCCGACAGTGCCTGTTTTTTACAGGCAGGATCAAGCATTCCGAAACTACTGGATAACTCACTGCATAACGGCCACATACAGGAGAGGCCGAAGTAGAACAATGGCTAACCTGACGTTTTCTCTCCAGATTGCCATGATTTCAAGTTGTCTAGCTCCCATACTTATTTCATATGCTCTTTGCATCTCTTCTGTCCGATTTCAATTCGACACGCCGAAGTACTATCACAGAGAAATAGCCGATTCGGTTGTGGAAGATGAAACCGGTTGATAAAGAATTCCAGATTACTTTCCGCATTCAACCGGTCAAAGGCTATTATTGACCACTAGTGCCAATAATCTCTCAGGCCAGTGTTTGTTTCAATTGACCGGCGGCGATGGATTATTTATTCCAGTCCCTCATCGTTGCCGTCTGCTTTAATTTATTCGGCATGCCAGTTCCCAATCTCTGCCATTCTGCTTTAAAAAGCGCGCCTTTGTCTCGCAGCGAGGACCTGATCTCGCGGCCGCTGAGCAATTACATCGGCGCGCCGTGCATTAACTGAGACCTGGACCGAATGGGCGCAAATCGGCCAGACGACTAGAAATACTAGTTTTGCGCAAAAGAATTTTTTACTATAGTTCCTCCTTCTAAAAATCATCAAAGTAAACAAGTTTGAGTAAAAGTGAAAGCGGCAACATCTGCACAAATCCATGAACTTTTTTTAAAAAAGACCGATTGCAAATCGGTCAACCAGGAAGGGCGGCAAACTCTTTTTTCCGAAATCCAGGGGGAGGTAATATCGAATCGGCGCTCGGCGCACGACGAGAAAATACGGTAGCGCTAATGCGGGAAAAGTTTGCGCTTGGGCTAAAATCAGGGGGACGTCTTCTTTTCGGCAATTTCGACTATCGCAATTCGGCGCGTATATAAATCGCCTACCGGAAAAATCAATGCGGTACACACATGCGGTACACTGTGGTACACAATATTTTCGATGTGTGAAATCGCCTACTGGGAATCTGGAAACTTGGAAAGCTGCAATTGCGCAGTAAGGAAAAGAAATACTCAGCGCTAAATTGAAAAGAAGAAATTGTTTGAACCGAATCCATACAAAGTCTTGTTGTTCCGTTCAACCAGTGTTGTGCCTAGCTGTTGTTCCGTTCAACCAGTGTTGTGCCTAGCTCAAATTTTTTTTAAGTTCAGTAAGTATTCGCAGTAAGTAAACCTTGATTTTTTGAAACTCGGTAAGTATGTACGAGTAAAGTAAGGAATCGGTAAACTCGATTAATTAGCAAAGGGCCAAAATGAATTCGCTCGAAGGCAACAAAGATGGGCATGAAAGTTGACTTTAAGCACTAACTTTTTGGGTTTGTGTTTCTTCACTCTATAAATTTGAATAATGCAAATAGAATTCTTTGTTGAGGTCACACTTCACACGCATACCTACAGTACATACATGTAATCTCGAAGAATAACTCGTTTAACAGCATCATAGTTAATGTTGACTCTCTCCTGTCCGTCCGCCAATTCGGGATCAGCAAGTCGCCTCTTCTGTAGAGCTAATTTTGCAGACTTGTACCGGCTGTACCGAGCAGTGTGACACGACTTGCATTCATACTGCCAAGTCCCGTCTCCCCACCGTTTTTTGCGTCTGAATGTGTAGTTGTTACCAGTAGCAGGGTGGCGAACACGAAGCAGGGTTTGATTAGCGTAAGACGTCCACAAATTTCGGGTAGGGCCAGCAGCGGGTGGCAGCGCGCCTTCGTCTACAACCTGAAAATTATCTAGGACACTAACTAAATCTGCGATGAGGGACACTGTGAATGGGCCTGGCAAAGCACAGTAGAGTAGACTATGTATGGTCAAGTAGATTTTAAAAATGTAGGCTCTACTGTTGATTGATAGAAACGAACGAACTTTGCTTTCTTGGCTTCTCGAATTCTGTTTCGGTCTCCCAACTCGACTGTTCACACTGCGTCGATGGATGCGACGATGAAGAGTTGAAATAGCCGGACGCACACCCGTAATCCGATAAACTTCATCTTGCAGCTCTCGCAGAGATCGCAGGTTTTCATTTTGATAGCCTTCAAGAGCATCACGGACAGCATCACTTGACCAGTCCTATAAAGTCGCACGCAGCTCATTGTATATTATTTTATTAACGTTTGTGATGACAACTTTCAATTCAAAGCTTTTTGTTTGTAGTAGCTACGTAGCTACTCTGCTACTAATACCTAACCTACCTAACAAAAAAACGGTCAACGGGTTTTATGTATCGCGCAACAACGCTGAGCAATGAAAGCAACCTACCACAGATGCAAAGGCACGGCGACATTCAGCCATATTTCGTAGAAAGTGGACAGCAAAGTAGCAAACTGCGACGAACTGTTGATGGTTCCGATATGTAAATTATATGCATCCGGTGACGATGGTCCGCCTTCTTCTTGTGCATATTTTCTTGTTTTCCACTTTGTTGGGGCGACGTTTCCATTTTCCGTATTACACATTATTGCAGCTTTCCAAATTTCCGAATTTTTGGTAGGCGATTTATGTCCGCCCGTCGCAATTCGGCGCCCGCAAAATTTTTATGCCGGATCCTAGTAGTTGGAGTTTGAGTTTCTGATTTGTTTGGATCAGGTGTAGCTGGGGGAGGGGAATTAGGAACCGATCCCAAACAGAAATTAATGTGTTTAATGATCATAACTAATTAGAAATTAACGAGTTTTATTGATAAATATCGATTATCGATAATTTTTTTGGCAAAATTCCAAAATTTCAAAATCGTCCAACATGGTCATGTCATATATCTATAATTTGAAAGTCCTTCGCTTGGCGAGTCACATAGGCACGCTCCGGAGGCCTGTTTTCCAAATATAAAAGTAGGCTACCTCTAGAAGAGCATACATAGTAACAGGTCCGGGCCGGCGGGAGGTTAAGGGGCTTCATCAGGTGGGGGGGGGCGAGTGGGTTTTTGCCCAGAGGGGGTCCAACATTTCAAAAAGTTTCAAAACGCCTGGAAATGTGTTGCTAGCACGTTTCTCTCAGTAAGTAGGCTAAAAATCGGGTAAATGTACCTATAGTTTCCAAGCGTAAAATCAGGAACCGGCCCCAGATTAAAATTAATACTTTTAATGATCATGACTAATTGTAAATTAACAAGTTTTATCGATGAATATCGATTATCGATTATTTTTTGGCAAAATTCCAAAATCGTTCAAAATGGTCATGTTATATATCATTTGAAAGCCCTTCGCCTGACGAGTCTAATGATCACTAAATCAGCATAGGGCACGCCCCGGGAGGCCTGTTTTGCCAAATATAAAAGTACCACTAGAGAGAGACGCATCAGTATAGGCACGCTCCGGAGGGCCAGGTTTAAAAACATAAAAGTTCCCCTAGGGGACGCATCAGTATAGTGATAAGTACCCCTAGGGGACGCATCAGTATTGTGATGCGGACCCCTAGGCGTATTTTTATATTTGGAAAACAGGCCCTCCAGAGCGCGCCTATACTGATGCGTCTCTAGGGGTACTTTTATATTTGGCAAGACAGGCCCCCGGGGGCGTGCCCTTTGCTGATGTAGTGATCATTAGACTTGTCAGATGAAGGGCTTTCAAATGATATATAACATAACCATTTTGGACGATTTTTAAATTTTGGAATTTTGCCAAAAAAATTGATAATCGATATTTATCGATGAAACTTGTTAATTTATAATTAGTTATGATCATTAAAAGTATTTATTTCAATCTGGGGTCGGTTCCTGATTTTACGCCCGGAAACTATACATTTACCGTAATGGCTATTTTGAGCTGCTAAATAACGGTTTAGAGCTGAAACAAGCAAAAATATAACAAGGGCTTCCAAAACTTTGATTCCTCTTAAATATCAGCAGCGGAAACGCCAAATTCGGTTTACAAACGCTTTTCAAGCAAATTTTCAGCTAAAGATTAGTGACTTCTGAGTCACTTTGTTAGTACTGGAGCCACTAGGTACTTACTAGTACTTCGAAAATCGATGACAGTTTAAAAAAATGTTATAACTGTTGAACGACAAAACTTTTGAAGACGGTCTACTTGTATAGCTCAAAGAAAAGCCAGCCAAATGTCCAATCGAACTTGAGGGGGTACGATTTTGAAATTTGACCCCACATAATTTGCATATTTGGCAAAGTTACGGTCTCAAAGTTGGTGCATGTTATTATGAGGCAAATTGATTTTTTGAGCAAAATCGGAGAGGTCGACCCAAAATTTGTAAATAGGGAGGGAACACAAAGGTTGCCTGACTAAAACACCCACTCTTAAACTTTTAAATCTTTAAATTCCTGATCAGTAGGTGCACCCGACGCGTTAGCACAGCAAAGAAAGACAAGAGAGAGGGAACGATGGAGCCGTTTTCTCGGAACCATGTTCGACTGAAAGTTAAGGTTAGAAAATCATTTGGATTCTTTAATTGCTTTCGTTTCTTTTTAGGTGTCCAAGACTACCAATGAGAGCGCGGAATATGTTGGCCGAGAGGTCAACCGTTTATTTAAGGCGAGTTTCTTTTGTGTTTTTTAGCTTTCCTGGTTAAGTTGTGAGTTTATTAATATAATGTGTACTGAAGGCACCGTGAGCTTTGTGGAAACTTAGCATACACTTTCTATTCCGAATTAGAGGCAAAAACCATCCGTCTACTCAAACTAAATCTGTAAGTAAATTGCCTTTTTTTAACCACCTGTAAATGCCCAGGCAAAGTATTGGTTTATTCGTGCATGACCTACGGAGCAGAGAATGTTTTAGTTGTGCCGGTTTGTGGTGGAAAGTGATACGCTTATTCTGAGTCCGAGCATTCAAGCCACCTACGAAGACAGAGTGATAGAGTTGCAAGCCACGGTTCGGGTGCATCCGTTGGACCCGTCCAATGTTGAGTTCCGGGACCGACGCCACGTAGCCAAGACGCTTGCCGAGCGTTGGTGCCACTTCTGCGGCTTTGGCTTGGAACAGCAACACAGACTGGAAATTCTCGATCTCGATGCCTACATCCTCGATTGCAAGTACGTTCACCTTCGTCCCAACAAGGCGTGTTCCGGTTTCCTTCGTTTTGAAATTTTACTGTTTTAGTGCATATCTATTTCAGAAATTCAATTTTGAAGGTACTAACTACAAATTTAATTAATAATAAACTGTGTTGACGTTGGGTTTTTTTTAGAAATTGTAGCAGTTATGCGGCACTTTGTCGCTTTCGCTTGTTTATTGTCCTCTTAGTTGTTGTCATTTATTCCACCAAGAGGCCAACAGACATAGTGCCGCATAACTGCTGCAATTTCTGGCAAAAAAACCACTTTTGTGCATACATGGGCCGGAAAAATCCGGAGGGGGGTAGGAGACCTCGGGGGGGGGGGGGGGGTCCCGAAAAAAAGCCAAAAAACGCCTATTTTGCCTTAAAAAAGCGAAAATTTCCTCCCTCCAGGAGGGGGGGGTGGGGGGGGTGACCGGCGAGGGGGTATGGAGTATGTATGGACGGCCGAGGGGGGTAAACCCCCCTTACCCCCCGGCCCATGTATGCTTTTGCGTTAATACAGTTTATTGTGTTTAATTTATGGTTAGTACCTTGAAAATTCAATTTCCGAAATACCGGAGATTTCCACTTAGTATCCCACCCCACTTAATATCCCACTGGGATATTACATGGACCCTTATTCCGCTTTATATCCCATGGGATATTACTTGGCGGCAATGTTTATGCCAAATTTGTAATAATTTTCTTTACACAGGCATACTGTATGTATGATAAAACATTGTTCCGGTTAAAATCCCATGCCGTTTCCAGTTAATATCCCATGGCTTTGTCCAGTTAATATCCCTGGGATATTAACTGGCGGCAATGTTTTCACTGAGAAACGTGATTTTCCGTGTTATATCCCCTGGGATACTAAGTGGAAAACTCCGGTAGATATGCACCAAAACAGTACAATTTCAAAACGGAGGAAACCGGAACATACCTCAAAATACTCAGGGTTCGTACAGGTCCGGCAATTCAAAAATGAAATGGTCAGGAAGTCAGGGATTGTCATGTCAGGTTTTAGGGAAAATAATGTGTAAAGTAATATTGTTATTGCAGTGTAAGGTGCTTGCAGCAAGCTGTAGTGAAATAGTAGATGTATCCCAGAACTCCTGTTTTTGCAATTTTCTTAACGTTGGGAGAGATTTGTACTAACATTTTCAATTTGGGTTTATAAAGATCAAATTTTGAAAATTTGCTCACCTTTTTGGTTGGTTGGGTTCTTAAAACAACTGGTATTCTTGAAAGTCATGGGTGCACCACTCACTTTTTACGTAACACATTATGATGGGCAGCATAGTTCATTTCCAGTGGAAGAAGTAAGAAAAATGTAATTCAGTTATAAACGAGAAAGCGAAATTGTTTTGAACCTGTGTAAGCCAGTTAATTTTACCCTGTAAAATAGCCTTTGAAATGCGTTTTTCATAGCCAAATTTTCTTATCAGACTTCAAGAATTCTAACTGAAAGTGGGCGATTTTTGCGTGTTTTGCACATTCAAGTCTGATTTTCTAAAAGTCCTACTCCTCAAATCTTGATTATTGTACCAAAATGAATCTCTTGAATAGCGCTACAAAATTCTAAAATAAAAAATGTGTGGGGGTTGCAGTCGAGCTAGGCGGCTCCCCCTTGTCAGTACGAAAGAAATTCGAGTTGTAAATTTTAGTTCCATGCATATATGGGCCGGAAAAATCCGGAGGGGGGGTTGGAGACCTCGGGGGGGGGGGGGGTCCCCCGAAAAAAGGCCGAAAATTTCCTCCCTTCGGGAGGGGGGGGGGAATGGCCGGCCGAGGGGGAGTGGTATACCCCCCGGCCCATGTATGGTTCCATGGTTAAGTGAGCCGAGCTTATATCTCGAGCGTAGAATTGGGAATTGGTTTGCAATAGTTCAATAACTCTTAAGTAGTATCAGCAGCACAGCATGCCAACTTAGAGCGCTCTAGGTCAAACTTCCAATTTTGGGTCTGCGTAGGGCAATGGACCAAGACTCGATCCATTCAGACACTGACTCTTAATTGAATTCCGATCACACATAATAAGTCTCGCAACGCTAGCGATCAGTCGTGGGACAGTTAGCATGGACTCGGCCAAGGAAAGTCAGGGAATCTTCCAATCTGTACAACCCTGATAGTGTATGGTAGCATTTAGACCGGACCACAGCCGAGTTGACTTGGCCGGAATTCAGGTTGGCAGTTTTGTGAACTGGGGACTGTTTGGAGTAGAAGGTGGTGTGGTGTCTGTGGCTGCGCCTTCAAACAAGCTCGTCGGTACAGTGCCCTTTATCATCTTTCACCAAACACTCTATCAGTTTTAGGGGAACGGCCGTTAACCATGTGGGCTAATTTTGAACATGACCGAAGAGTGCTGCAGATACGTTTTATTGCAAACCCAGAAGAAGCTGTTGGCCATCCTACGCGCGCTGCTGGCTACATTCTGGAGATATCGTACGGTTCTATCAGTTCTATTGTGTTCGACACAAGTTCTCAAACTCACGACGGTTTCCGCCACGCTGATCAACGACTTCTCTTCTTGAACTTACGTTGGCCACCTCAGGTTCCCATTCTTTGGCTCTTTCCACAGCATAACACTTTACTTTCTACACGCAGACACTTTACGGCATAATATGGTACTAGAATCATGGTTAGGCCATACATGGGCCGGAAAAATCCGGAGGGGGTCTGGAGACCTCGGGGGGCATACATGTACTAGGGGGGTTGGGGGGGGTTACTCCCCCCAGCTGGAAAGGCCAAAACCCCCCCCCACCCCCCCCCCCCCCGATAACGGTAAAGGGACCCCCCCCCCCCCCCCGACCAAAAAATACAAGTACTAGTGGTGGCTCCAGTATTAACAAACTGCGTCAGAAATCACTAATTTTTAGCCTAAAATTCACTTGAAAAGCCTTTGGAAACCGAATTTGGCGCTTCCACTGCTGATATTTAAGAGAAATCGGTGTTTTTGGAAGCCCTTTTTGTCATTTTTTGCTTGTTTTTCGCTCTAAAAAGCTATTTGGCAGCTTAAAATTGCGATTTTTCGCATCCTTACTGAAAAAAAACGTGCTAAAAACGCATTTCCAGGCGTTCTGGAGCTTTTTGAAATTTTGGACCCCACCTCTGGACGAAACCCCCCCTCGACCCCCCATCTGAGAAAACCCCCCCCTACCCCCCTCCCTCCAGGTCGGCCCGGAGCTGTTACATGTATGTCGGGGGGATATTTGCCTTAAATAAGCGAAAATTTTCTCCCTTCGGGAGGGGGGTGGGGCGAGGGGGTATGGCCGGCCGAGGGGGTGGTATTGGCCAGCGAGGGGAGGGGGTATATCCCTCACCCCCGGCCCATGTACAGTATGGGTTAGGCTTTTATTAACCCTTTTTAAACACATGGACCGGGGTGAGGGGTTTACCCCTCGCCGGTAGGCGCTACTCCTTCCAGCGGCCCGACTTTCGTCCGAAAATTTTGGCAACCTGTTTTGAAAAAAACTAATTTTCGGATTGCCGAATAATTACGATTTTTTGCGATTTTGAGCCCCCAACCCCCTCCCTCTTCGGCGGATGACCGGTTACATGTGTGATTGAAACTGTTTTGAAATAGCTATCAATTGGGGCGCATGCGAAAGCTGCCGGGTTGGAAATGCGAAAATGGCACACGTTTGAATTTTGGGTATCAAGGCGATTAAAATGGCCGAAAAAACGGCTGGCGAGCCAACTTTGAGGGCTATAGCTCCGGTTCTAGGAGGTGTTTTTTGAAATATGCGCCGATGGTCATCATTCGTGGTCTAGTGGTTTGTGCCCAGTACCGACTTTTCCACTTACGACATTCTCACTTCCGACTTTTCGTTTTTACTGTATTATAGTTGTTGAGCCTAACCCTAAGCCTGAACCTGTCCCCTAAGCCTGAGCCTGAACCTAAACCTATGCCTAAACCTAACCCATAAGCCTAAGTCTGAACCTAAGCCTAACCCTGAACCTAACCCCTAAGCCTAAGCCCAAGCCTGAACCTAAGCCTAACCGCTAAGCCTAAGTCTGAGCCTGAACCTAACATCTAAGCCTGAATCTAAGCCTGCGCATTGAGCATTGTTACGTAGCTATTCTTGTATATTTTACCGGAGTCCTGTCTGTACAGTGAATAATGTTATTACATAAAGTCGGAACTGGGCACACGCCGGTCTAGTTTATGCTGATGAAATTTTGGCCCGATCCGTGAGATGACCCTACTTGCCGTCCCTAAGCTGACTTTCTCGCGAAATACATATTAATTTATCAGTGCTGTTGTGGCAATTTTATGCATATTCTAAGCCTGAAAATAGGTTTTGAAGCGTGTAAGCAATGCTGCAGGTAAATATTATCGACTGTCAGGTTGAAACACAGACTACGGTTGAACCATCGTATTAACTTTTGTAAGTTGCTTCTGATGCATTATTGCATCGCCTACATGCTAAATTTCCATGAAAAGAAAAAAATTCGAAATATAGGTTTATAAAAGCAAAAATATGTATTGAGCCTTCAAAATTTTTTTCAAATCTAGACCGTTGCTCTTTCTTGTTCGGTGATTAGACAACAGCTGTGTTTAGATTTGGAGAGGTGTTTTGCGCAATTCGGAAACGCAGAATCGTGCCACTGGGTCGAGACCGTTTCTGCTGAATTTGGAGCGTTGTTTCGATTGGGTGCGAGAGACGAGTTGGGACGGCAGCAGCAGTTCGGTCGTGGCCGACAGTTCTACGGTCTGCTTGCTCTTTCATAGACAGCTCTGTCAGCCTCTGCGCAATCAGCAGCTGTTTGGCCCGAGTCGCGATCAGCTGGAGGACATGCTGGAGATTGCCGGTAGACTGCGCTCGCGCTCCCAGTCGCGCCTCTACTTCTCGGCCGTCTACACGCTGCCCGTTAATCCGACTCTCGGCATACTGCAACGACCAGATCTGGGCGCCTCTCACCCAACCGAGCTCAGCTTCAGGGCCAACTACGCCGTTCAGGTATGCCTTTAGCAGTCTTTGGCACATCTGCTTATGTCTTTTGCCAACAATGCGTAAACAGTAGTAAGAATGTGCCACTGAGCGGCCGCCCGTGTGTCGATGCCATACGATACGATGTGACGGACATCTAGTGCGGCACGACGTCTCCAATCATCCTTCTCCAAGCATGCTTTCCGCTTTGTGGCTTCCAGGTGCTATGGCAGATCCAGTCGGTTCCCATTTACCTACTGGCTGTCACCAGCTTTCTGTGGCCTGGGTTGGGCTTTATGCCGACCACCAACTTCTTGCGACAAGAAATTTGCCCCGCCGAGTGGATGAGTGTGGAAGCATGCGCATAGTCCTAAACCACAACACCAACTGTTCGGTGCGCTGCACCATAATTACCAGCGGGGGGAAGAAATACGTAGTAAGGGGATGTGAAGTGGCTTGGAACGAGGGCTTGTCCATCTAATTTTCCCTGTGGTCTAAACCGACTGGAGCAAGAGGAGTAGCATCGGCGGTGAAACCAACTTTCGGGACTCATTCGGTAATTGTGGTGCAGCGCATCGATACTCGACCGGCCGCTGAGTGGCACATTCTTGCTACTCTATGCATTCTTGCTATTGCCGAAATAAATATTGATGCTGTAAATGCACGCATCAGACAATCGGTCCAAGTGCTGCCATGTTAAGAAATCGGTTACTGACTACTTACAACTGGTGTTCACTTAAAACTGATTTAAGGCTTGCAGGCGTTGTTGTCACGTGGTGCAGTTGTGAAGAATCAGCTGAAGAAGAATCTGATAAACGACAACGGTGCGCGCCAAATGTTCTTCCCTAGACTCGTCTTTTGTTTCTCCGAAAACCCGAAGGCAACCTGTGAAGCACTGGAAATGCTACTCTCTGCTGTGGACGAGAAGAAATGCGTAACGTTACTGCACGCCTTCGATGTGTTGTACCGAGTTCGCAAGGAGGAGCACGAGCGAGCAGCGGCCGGATTAGAAGTAGAGCCCTTCGGTCCCGACGTGCCACCGTCCTGCGTGCTTGTCAGAAAGGTACGCACCTTTCTTCTTGCTCTCACTTCAGTTTGCGATCTAGGTGATCGTCACTCCTTCGCGGAAGCTCCTACTGGCGCCCGAGGTGATGATGAGTAACAGAGTGGTGCGTACGTTTGGCAATGAGTACGCTTTGCGCTGTGTTTTTCGTGATGACGATGGTTCGAAGCTGGGAAACGCCCGCATGACGAGAGGAAGATTTGCCCACGGTTCGTCCTTTGACTGAAGACACAGAAAGAGAACGGTGTTTTCAGGAAATTCCGATTTGCTGCCGCGACTCATTCGTTCCAGCTTGCGCGATGGTCTTTGTGTGGCAGGTCGCACGTATCGCTTTCTGGCCTGGTCTAACTCACAGATGCGTGACCAGGGCTGTTATTTGTACGCACCGGCCAAACTCTACGACAAGAATCGCAACTGCTACCAGCAGTTTGACGCCGCTGGCATTCGTGATTGGATGGGAGACTTTACCAGTCAGACCAACGTGCCTAAAATGATGTCCAGGATGGGCCAAGGACTCACGCAGACCCAGGTTATTACACATTTCTTTCACTGATCCCAACCCGGTCATGCGCAAGCACGTCAGAGGTTTGCCTACTCAGGACCGACGCTACCACCTCAGAAATTTTGTTGAAGAATTTCCACTGGAAAATATGATTAAATTAAGCTTAAATGAGCTCAACGTAACTTATTTTAATTTAATTTAACGAAAATCGAGTTGAAAACTTCGATTTTTTAGTCAACAGTTTAACTATTTGGCTTACCGTCCCCTCAAACCCTGATCAGCGGCCGTTCCCCCTTGCGGATTTCGGAGCCGTTGTAGCGTAGAATTTCATCTCCCCTGCGAATGTGAGATGTACGTACATGTCTGTGTCGATTGTGTGTGATGTCCGTGGTGTTTAGCAAATGAATATTGTGTCGAACGTGTCGATAGGGAAAAAACGAACACAAATGTGGATCAGATTATTTTTTTGATAACATTTTGATCGGATCATGATCGGATGATGTCCACAAGCAGAATTTTGGGGCGGTCCACACAGGGCGAACATGAACACCATCGCTGTTGTGTTCATTTTGTGGTCGTCGGTTTCATGTTCAATGTTCGCCTTCCGTATGGAAGGGATGAATTCGAATGGGTTAACCTAATCTAAATTTTTTGTCTGCGATTTGCATAAAACTTTGTATCTTGGTTTAATTTGATCTAAAAAGCATTTTATCACCTTGCCGACCGTTTTTGAGATACTCAATTTTTCGACCCTCTCTCAGATTTTGCCTTATAACTCGGAAACAAAGGACCCCAGAAACTGTTGGATTACATATAGAATCAGAAAAACTTGCGCTTTCAAACGATGTCCGACGCGGCTGGATTTCAAGAAAAAAATTTTATTCTAACCCCTTCTGGGCTCCGATTTGGCCCCTCACAGTCGTGTTCCTAACTATTTTATGTCATGAAAATGTAGCGCTATGTTTTTACTTTCGATCGCACAAATAGAATCGATAAAAGGGGGACTTTGAAGGTTGTCAGGTCGACCGCTGACTCTTCTAAGACCAGGTTTTGCAGCTAACTAAATCTACCAATTCAACACCGAAGTCGAAGACTTTTTGTTGGCTGCTTTTTTCTTACTTTTTCGATTTTATTTGTGCGATCGAAAGTAAAAACGTAGCGCTACATTTTCATGACATAAAATAGCTGGAAACACGACTGTCAGGGGATCAAATCGGACCCAGAAGGGGGTTCAAAGAATTGACGAGGAGAGGATCATTTGAAAGAGAATGTTTTTCTTACTCTACTTATGCAATCCGAATGTTTCTAAGGTCATTTGTTTCCGAGTCATGAACCGGAGGGTCGAAAAATTGAGTCTCTCAAAAACGGTCGGGAAGATGAGCTTGTTATTAAAATGTTTCTTAGGTCATACTAACTGGGTACAAAGTTTTAGAAATTTAGATTTGTCCGGGAAGAGTGGTTAATAGGAAAAAGTATCTCTTTAAAATTCTGCTTGGCCTCAGCCGAAAGCCATGTGTGAGTGAAGGACTGCCGGGTTTCAGGTGACCATACGGTTGCGTGAGAGCGAGTGGCTGGTGGAGAAAGACGTGCTAGGCGGGACGACGGGCACCTACATATTTTCGGATGGCGTTGGCCGTATCAGCCCTTCCTGCGCTGTGGAAGTGGCTCAGCAGCTGCAGTTGTGCCCGGTGCCTTCTGTCTTCCAGGTGCTGCTTTGCTTCCTTCTGCACCTCCTTTTATCTGCTCTTTTGTGCAGTTCCGCTTCAAAGGCATGAAGGGTGTGCTAAGTGTAGATCCGTATTTGGAAACAGACGGACGAGGACTGAAAATTGAATTTCGGGAGAGTCAGCGCAAGTTTGACGACCCGGCGGACTCGTCGACCCATCTAGAGATCGTGAAGCACAGCATGCCCAGTCCTCTCTACCTCAACCGTCCGCTGGTCATGATTCTCGATCAGGTGCCACCACTATTAAGCTATTGTTGATTGCGTCAAGATTTATCTACTTAAAACAGTGTTGGCTTCATGCGTTGGCCGAACAAGGTGCTTCTTAAAAATAGAACGAATAGTTCGTAAATTTGTTTTAGCCACGATGTACTATACTTTTCAATGATATTGTTCGCGCTTCAATTTTTATTACTATTATTATTATTACTAGATACTGCACAATGCTTTTCAGTTTTAGAAACCTAGATGAGATTTTGTGGTTAGTTATAAAAATTGAATTGGCAGTAAAATTAGTAGTAAAATTGTCGCTTTTCGCAAAAACTGGCCAAAACATTCGGCGAGGGCTAGGGTTGGCCCCTCAGGCCCACGCCCAGGCATGTTACCACTGCAGCCGCTCAAGATGTTCCCGGGAGAGGTCTAAAAATACTCATTTTGATAGACCCTAGATGAATTACTGTTAGGTGATTCGATTCATACATGGATTGGATGGGGAAAATCTGGAGGGTATGAGTTGCCTTGGGAGGGAGTAGGCCGATTCCCCGAAAATGGCCGAAAAGGCGCTGTAAATTGCTGATTTTCTTTAAAAGCCGCCAAATATTTTCGGCTATGGAGGCCGCATCGCATATCGGTTGTTTCAGGTGAGCGAAAAGCAAAGCCGAAGTGGAAACAAAAAGCGGCATTATCGGCTGGTCAACCGTATACACAAATTGCTGGAGGAGGAGTTGTTGGCGATGGCAGGGATGTTGTGTTCAGAGACGCAGTCAGCGCAGGCTTTGTTTCAACGGATTCCCATCAAAATGAACTTCGAAGCGATGCGTCGCAACGGTTTCTCCATGACCACCGAGCCTTTCTTCCGAAGTCTACTGCTCGCCATTCACCGTTACAATATAAGTACGTCGCTTACTTGCTTCTTTATTCAGTTTTCTTTGTGCAGTAGTGCCCAAAATACCGATCTTGAGCGGTTTTCAGTAATTCGGCTCAACCCTTCTGCGGTTGACCTGTTGCATGTGTCGGTAGTTGCAGAGCAGCAACTGTACAAAGCGAAAATAGAGATTCCCGGTCACTTGGGACGAACCATGTACGGCATAATGGACGAGAGCGGCCGTCTGCAGTACGGGCAAGTGTTCGTTCAGTACTCGGTCAGTCTGAACAAGGCCGGCACTCCGGAGCAGCGCGATTCCACTCTCATCCGCACCGGGCCTTTGATGGTCACCAAGAACCCGTGTCTGCCGCCGGGCGACGTGCGTCGCTTCGAAGCAGTGGACGAGCCTGCGCTGCGACACTTGGTCGACGTGATCGTCTTCCCTCGGCACGGACCGCGCCCTCACCCCGACGAAATGGCCGGTAGGTCTTTGTCACTCGCTCTCTCTCTCTCTCTCTCTGCAGTCCTTCTCATTCAGGCTCTGACTTGGACGGCGACGAGTATTCTGTGTTTTGGGATGAGGAGATTTTGTTCGAGCACAACGAAGCTCCGATGGACTACGAAGCGGCCAAGCCGGAGCCGTTGGATAGAGCTCCTAATGTATTGTTTGTTGTTGTTTGTTTTTGAGTTCCACTGCCGGGGCCTCCGTGACACACGAGATAGGGTAAATTATCCGTGACCAAGACGCGACAATGTAGGTGCTGCTTGCCAAGATTTGGTAGCTGCAACGTTGTAGGCTGACGATATGGTCGACTTCTTCATCGATTACCTCACGCAAGACTCGATCGGAGTTGTCTCGAACGCACATTTGATTCACTCGGACCGGTTCTCCATCTTCGATCAGGCTGCGATGGAGATCGCTCGCAAGTGTTCGATGGCCGTCGACTTTCCCAAGACCGGGCACCCGGCCGAGAACCTGAAGCCCGAAGAGCGACCTGCAAAGTATCCGGACTTCATGCTCAAAACGCACAAGCCCTGCTACCGCAGCACTCGCCTGGTCGGTCAGCTGTTTCGGTGCGTTTTGTCTATATTGCTCACCTACAAACTGGGGCTAAGGCTAAGAACAACCGGTTTTCTGTGGATGGATGGTTCCAAGACAAACCATTTATGATGTAGAACCTTTCGAGTATTGCATTTGCATTTAGGAGGTCAAAAGTAGTTGAGGATATAATAGATTTGGGCCAGCATTCGGTAAAGCAGCACTGTGACTCTGACCTGTGTATCGGTTGGGAGGAGATGACTGGATGGGACGGCAAGGACTGGAAGCAAATCCGTTGCGACGCGCTGAAAGTGCGTGACCGCTACTTTGCGCACATGCAGGTACGTACGGGCTGGCGCTCTCTCTTTCTCTCTGCTGCCAACCGTAGTGTTGCAGTCGCTGTTGGACAACTACGGCATTAGCGACGAGGCGTCGTTGGTGTCCGGTCACATGGTGACGGTGAAGAATCGAATCAGCGACAACGAAAAGGAGGACTTCAGTTACTACAACACCGAGAAGTTGGTGGAGCTGCGGTACGGCAGAATATACGCAGACTTCCGCAGTCAGTTCTTCGAGGTCTCCTCCACTCTGGCTCGGTCTCGCTCTTCCACTGCTGCTTTGTTTAGGAGTTCGGTAGCGACGCCGACCCGTTGGCCGACAATCCGGAGAACACGGACGAGTTATTTTCCTACCCGGAATGCATGCAGCACAAAGCGCTGGCCTGGTACATGGTCACCTACGATGCCGCCTGCCAAAACAACACCGGCTTTCGCTCGTTCCCCTGGCTCGTCTGGGACGTTCTCACCTACGTTAAACGAAATAAGGTTTTACTTGCCTTGTACAGGCAGTGCTTGTGTAATGCGGTTTTAAGGTATTCTGCGACATCGAGAGGGTATCGTTCGATCCATTGCAAGAAAGTCTCGGCAAGGCAGTTCAAGTTTTCTGGCGACAAAACGCTGACAAGTTTATTGAAAGGATTAATGCGCTCAGATCAGTGCCGTTGCTCAATCGGTTGTGCGATATCTACCACGATCTCCAGCAACTGATTGCTGCCGTGCTCAACTGGGGCGATCTGGAATCTCTCTTCTCTCGTGGACCCATTCGGGAAGTTCATTTGATCCTGCTACTCGTTCAGTTTGGCTTGGGCCAAGTCGGTTACGCACAGCTCTCTGACAAACCGGAAATTCCTTATTTGCTGGACGACCAAGTTAGCAGATCTGTCAAACTGTTGTGTCTACTGTGATTGTGTCTGCAGATTTTGGAGGAGTCTGAAAAGCGCTACCTCAAACATCCGCACGGCAACGTCGACCGGAAGGGCGCATTTTTTATCGATTTCATGAAATTGCTTTCCTCACAAGCTTTCTTTACGCGTCAAAAATTGGATTTCAAAGATGCGGGTCTCAAGTGTGCCTTTCGACGTGGCGAATGGCATTATTTATCTAGGGTCTGACTTTCTGCTCTTTCTTCTCATCAGCATACATATTACCCTCCCTCTCGCTGAAAATTTTGGCCACCACCTTTTTCGAGGAATCGGCAATTCTAAAGGGATTTGGCAACTTTTGCGGGAAATGACCCCCTCCGTGTAAGAGTGTGGATTAATTGTTCTGAAGAAGAAAAATAAGAAACCGTATTTAGTTGGTATTGTACCTACGTGTCTGTAGCAGCTGATTTAGGTAGCTTTCAAGACGTATCATCACATGGCTCTGACGGCAGATTTCGTTTCGTTGGGACTGGCCAAATCTCACTTGTCACCAAAGATTGCGTGGGACTGGGGTGAACTCGACACAGCCATCATGATAGAACTGGCTGATCTCAGCAGTGAAGGGTTATTCGAGAATGTGATCGTGCAGCGTCTCAAGGTCTGCGTGTTGTATGTAGGGAGAGAGTGAGGTGCTGGTTGCAGATGTGGTCGGGCGTGGAGTACTTGCGGTTGCGACGACCGTCTGAGAGCAAGCTCACTTCCAATCAGTGGCTGGTGAGTGCGTCTGGCACTCTGCAGAGTCGGCAGCGGTTGCAGAGAATTCTATTGGCTCATAATCTCAGTCAAAACTTACTTGACAACCAGTGCCCGCCTGAAGCCGATGAAGAAATGTTTTGAGTGCCATTTTGCATACTTTTCTCTTCTTCCTTTCCAACCAAAGTCTGTCAGTAAAGTCGTATTTCAGCCGTTGTTCACAGGATTATTTGTCACTGCCAAATTTGGTCCGGATCCAATCGAGATGAGGAAAAGAAATCGATATTCTCTAGGAAAAGGTTTATCGAGTTATTTCCTCCTGCCCGATTTTTGTGTGATGCTGAAACCCTATTTTGGGTTTTTAAGTGCAGAAATTCAGGGTATCCAAAATAATAACTGTAGATGAAGGTAGGGTTTCAACACTCAAACACAAATTAGGGCTTCAGAAGCTGAAACAGTGTACGTTTGCGCACATACGTATAATTTTCTGCAGTTACGTACTGAGACAAGTAGACGCTGAGCCCACAGCAATGCATTGGCCGGGCGTCCGAACCTTGGCGAGATAAATTAACCCCTTGCAACCAACCGGCTAGACAAAACAGAAACACAGATTGATGATCAGTGCCAATGCAGGTGGGATTCGAACCCATGTGGGCGCCCAATGGATTAGCATTCAGCTACATTAGCATTACCTTACCAAAGGATTAGCAATCCACACAAATATTGGTCGCATTCTGGTGAACCACCTAGACTGGCATGGCATTTGTGGGAGTGCATTTTTTCTGCTTCCTATCCGATTCGGGGACCTTACTACGGCCCTACTATCAGGCCTATGTACATATGTGGTCCATTTTGCAACTGCGGATAAGTGGTAATCGCGGACGTTTGACCTTCTTTTACTGCCCAGTCTTTTTTCGCTTTTTTTATGGCCGTTGATGCAGCTAGACCAGGCTTCCAGCTGTATATTGATGACATACTGGTGTTTGGCAAGAACCGTCAAGAACATGATGAGAGTTTTCGGCAAGTTTTGATGCGGCTCAATGAGAAGAATCTGCGGCTCATTCTGCGCGAATGCTTTGTTGCTGCAATCAGTCAAGTTTCTTTGTCATGTTATTTTAGAGGATGTGTCAAGCCTAATCCGAAGAAGTTGGGCTCTCTGTGGCAAATGGCACCACTCAAGAACATCAAGGATAAAGTAAAGTTTATTGCACACGAACTTGTTAGTAAGAAGAATGTTCAAAATTGGCGACCAGGACAAAGTCAGAGGCTCCAGTGCAAAGCGGTTTGCTGGCAGTGCACTTACGCAAACCGCAATCCTCGATTACTAATTGTTAGTTTATCCTTAAATACGCCCACCGAACGAGCAGCCACCTGCTCTTCCGTTAACAAATTCCAATGGTTGACTACTCTACTTGCAAAGAAATGCTTTTTTACGTTGATACGACTACTCTGGACTTTCATGATCTGTGAATGTCCGCGCGATTTTCGCTGATTTAACTCAAAGAAATCGCTATGGTTTAAATCAATTAGTCTATTTTTTATTTTATAACATAGTATTAAATCTGTTTTTACCCTTCGTTTTTCTAACGTTTCAAGTTTCAGTGTTGTAATACGTTCTAAATATGGCCTCTCTGACCAGCCACATCTATAAAATAATCTCCTTGTAAAATATCTTTGTACCCTTTCAATGGCGTCAATGTCTTTACATAGACATGGATTCCAAATAGGTGATCCTGATTCCACTATTGGACGAACATAAGTTTTATAGGCCCTCAGTAAGATATCGCTTTGTTGTGTATGAAACACTCTAAAGATTAAAGCTGATATTTTCATAGCTTTTGCCGATATCCGCTGACAATGTTCAGAGAATTTCAGATTTTTTGGCACGTAATACCCTAAATCTTTAATCACTTGAAGTGATTGTAGATTTATGTTGTTTATAGAATACTCGAAATCATTTTTATGTTGCCTGTTTGAGATGTGAAGAACCTGGCATTTAGGTTCCGATAAACTTAGCTGCCACTTTCTAGACCACTCAAATACTCTTTCCAAGTCTTGTTGCAGTATACCAGGATCAGTTTCAGGGTTTACCAGTGTTTTGTATAGCTTAACATCATCTGCAAATAATTTCACTTTACTGCCAAGAACATTATCTATGATATCGTCGATATAAATTAGAAAAAGAATTGGACCAAGGACAGTACCCTGTGGGACGGAGCTAATGACTGGTACAGAGTTTGACACTGTGGCATTTACATAAACTTTTTGAGTCCTCCCTGTTAAAAAGGATTTAATCCATTGTAAAAGGTTCCCAGCTACCCCATATTGTTCCAGTTTAAACAATAATTTTTGATGTGAAACCGAGTCAAATGCTTTAGCAAAATCTAAATACAGTATAGATAAAAAAAATGTCCCATCGCTTTTTCGGCCTTCACTCAAACGTTTCGTTCTCAGTCACTTCTTTACCGATTTAGCTCAAATTTTCAGCAAAAATTAACAACATGGTTGGCTAAACATTCTGCAAGTTTGGTGCGAAAATTCCAACGGAAAAAAATTTTTTGAACCTAAAAGTGAAAATCATAGTGGTCTGTGTAAATTCAAATCTCCCGCGTAATTACGGCGCTATCGCTTAGATAGTTGCAGGAATTATCGGGTGGACATTGGGTCATAACATATTGAGACCGCAGCCCTCTGGCTTAAGGGGCACTAAAATTGGGGAATTTTAAAAACATGATCGAAAATCCCATAGTTAAGAAATCTGTACATTCTGGATTCAAAGCACTGAATTAGTTGTTAATCAACACAGATTGTAGCAGGAAGTTTGACAAATGAATGAACCTGATATTTAAGAGCCGGTTTTTCTAAGGGTCGACTCTTCCCGGACAAATCTCAACTTTATGTCTCCGATTTGGCTAAAATTTTGTATTTTGGTATAATTTAACCTAAAAAGATGTTTTATCACCTTCCCGGTCGTTTTTGTGAGACTCAATTTTTCGACCGAACCTCAGATCTCGGCTTATAACTCTGGAACCAGTGAACGTATAAACGTGCGGATTGCATATTTATAATCACATGAGCGTTCTCTTTCAAACGATGCCCTACATGACCAAATTCGAGACAAAAATTTTTTTTCGAACCCCTTCTGGGCCAAATTTGACCCCCTCAAAGGTATTGACCCCCATTTTTTTATTTCATAAAAATGTAGCGCTATCTATTTACTTTTGATAGCACAAAAAAAATCGAGAAAAAAAATATACATCTAATTGAGTTTTTGGGCCTTGAAAGTTGTCAGGTCGAAAATTTGCCCAATAAAAGATTGCCTTGTAAAGAGCATATCTTTATCAGTTTTGAACCGAGTTCAGTGATTTTTTGCACACATATTGCACTGTGTCCCTGGCACATACTGCACAAATCTGACCTTGCTGGCTCTTGCTTGGCGCCAGTTCTACGCTTCTTGGTCACATTTCAAGATACATTAGTTTACAAAGCAAATAGAATTTCCTGATAATCTGCAGTATCTTCCTGATAATTCGACAGTTGCGACTTTGTTACTGTGTTTTTTGCCGTCTTTTCACTTGGTACCTACTATGTACCTACAACTAGACATCTATCTGGCCTGTGTCAAGGTTCGGCAATGACAGAGACAGCATATTTGTGGTGTAAAAGCATACATTGTACATGTACGTACGTAACAGGGGGTCAGGGGGTCTGCCCCACCCGACTTAGGCCAGCCCCCCAGATGGCCCCCTCCGAGACGATTTTTCCGACCCCCCCCCGCCCTCCGATTTTTCTGGCAAGTAATTTTTTGAGCAAATTTTTGCTATTTTTTGCAATTTCAGACACAAAAATTGCCAAAATCGCCTGTAAAACAGCACTTTTTAGCTGTATTTCAGCCCAAATTAGCGATTTTTAACCCAAAAATTGCGATTTTTTTCGATTTTTGAGCGTTTTTTAGTGCCCAACCCCCTCCCAAAATTTTGGCTCAGACCCCCCCGGCCAGCGCCAGACCCCCCAGCCCCCTCCCCCTTCGGCTGATGACCTGTTATGTATGATCAAAACTGTATGTATTGATTGACACTCCTGGTCACTGGCCTGGGTATGAACAATAAACTTATAGTTGAATATGTAACTGCTGTACTGAGATCGATTAAAAGTGTTTTTTGTTAGCGGTTTACGCAGTGAATGTCGCTATGTAGCCAAGGAACACAACAGAGTTCATTGACAACACAATACAAGTAGTTTGTTACACAACAACAAGAAAGTATATGTAAAAATGTCACTGCATCTGCTTTCATTTTTGGCCACAAAAGTACAAGAGTAAGGCCGGTTTGCCTAAGTGATTTACCTCACATGTATTGGGTTATCACTGGCTTGCTCTGGTGTACATGTGCATTGTATAAAGTTGTTATTGTTGTTCTTCTTCAATGCTAGCACCAGCCGAACCAAGCTAATAGACAAGCTACAGGTGCACCAATAATTGACAAACATGGACTAGTAGTCTTGCTTACTGAACATTTTTGGTCTTCAAACAGAGGATAACTGTTGCAGATTTCATAAGTAATAACTGGTTTAGATAACTCCACTGTCAATGGCATAGTATGTGCATATTGTACCTAAAGCCAGGTAATAAATACACAACCAAGTCTTAACTTAGGTTACTCACTTCAAGAGCACTGTGATAGTAAGCACCAGTGGATGATGCTGTGCACTCAACTGCTGCACCTAAAATTTCATTCTAATAGACAAACACAGAAAATACTACAACTGTTACTTCCATCGCAGTCTGGAAAGTTAGCCATGAAATCATTGGCTTTCACGACACGCCAAGCATGAGGAACATGGAGAAAGAACTGTTTTGCCAATTCAAAGTTACCAACCCTTGGCTGCCCATAGGTGTAGAGCGAAATTCTTTGTTGCAATACAGGTATAGTAAATGCTAAGTCAGATTATGCAATAAGTGCTAGAGCACCTCCAAATGAGTGACCAGTGAAAGTTATACTATATAGTGGGAATTCAATTGATGTTTGGTATAACTGCTTTTTCAGAGGTGGCCATACAGTGTTCAGAGCATCAACAAACAGTTTGTTAACCTTTCCACCAATTCCACGGAATTCCATGCTATGTTGAAAGCGACTGGTTGAGTTTCCAGCATGAAATGCTGCTATAATGCTGCCTTGAACATGATCACTAGCAACAAAGTCAGTGCATGGCTTTCCAGACAACTTGCATGCTTGCTGCATCACTTTAGCTAATTGAATCTGACTATTACTTGTTTCTAAACACTCTCATGGGTTCATGCTGTATGCAGCAGCAACAAACTTTAGCGTGGCTATTGCTCCTCTTTCTAAATACGAACTCATGTAGGTTAATTTTCTTAAGTACAACTTAGCAACAAACTGCAACTGTTCTTACCATTGTATTTATAACTTAAGCTTGTCCCAGGACAGTCATATAGTACTATGCTGTCAGCGAAACAGTGAAACCACAAATATGCTGTCTCTGTCGTTACCGAACCTTGACACAGGCCAGATAGATGTCTAGTTGTAGCTACATAGTAGGCACCAAGTGAAAAGACGGCAAAAAACACAGTAACAAAGTCGCAACTGTCGAATTATCAGGAAGATACGTACTGCAGATTATCAGGAAATTCTATTTGCTTTGTAAACTAATGTATCTTGAAATGTGACCAAGAAGCGTAGAACTGGCGCCAAGCAAGAGCCAGCAAGGTCAGATTTGTGCAGTATGTGCCAGGGACACAGTGCAATATGTGTGCAAAAAATCACTGAACTCAGTTCAAAATTGATAAAGATATGCTCTTTACAAGGCAATCTTTTATTGGGCAAATTTTCGACCTGACAACTTTCAAGGCCCAAAAACTCAATTAGATGTATATTTTTTTTCTCGATTTTTTTTGTGCTATCAAAAGTAAATAGATAGCGCTACATTTTTATGAAATAAAAAAATGGGGGTCAATACCTTTGAGGGGGTCAAATTTGGCCCAGAAGGGGTTCGAAAAAAAATTTTTGTCTCGAATTTGGTCATGTAGGGTATCATTTGAAAGAGAACGCTCATGTGATTATAAATATGCAATCCGCACGTTTATACGTTCACTGGTTCCAGAGTTATAAGCCGAGATCTGAGGTTCGGTCGAAAAATTGAGTCTCACAAAAACGACCGGGAAGGTGATAAAACATCTTTTTAGGCTAAATTATACCAAAATACAAAATTTTAGCCAAATCGGAGACATAAAGTTGAGATTTGTCCGGAGGTTAAGGAGCAAAAGTCGATTCCTAGAAAAACCGGCTCTTAAACTCTGTTTCACATCATAGAAACCTTCTCCACAGTGTTTTTAGAAAATCGAAAATCTTCTGAATTGTCATTTCACCGGTTTTACGAAGAAAAGTCACATTTTGTCATGTTTTTGAAATTCCCCAATTTTAGTGCCCCTTAAGCCAGAGGGCTGCCGTCTGAATATGTTATGACCAAATGTCCGCCCGATCATTCCTGCAACTATCTAAGCGATAGCGCCGTAATTACGCGGGAAATTTGAATTTACACAGACCACTATGATTTTCACTTTTCGGTTCAAAAAAATTTTTTCCGTTGGAATTTTCGCACCAAAGTTGCAGAATATTTAGCCAACCATGTTGTTAATTTTTGCTGAAAATTTGAGCCAAATCGGTAAGAAGTGACTGAGAACGAAACGTTTGAGTGAAGGCCGAAAAAGCGATGGGACATTTTTTTTTTATCTATACTGTAGATGACATCGACATCATAGCGTTTATCCAAAGAATTTATCCAGTCATTTAAACACTCGAGCATTTGCGAAACCGTGGACCTATTAGACCTAAACCCATGTTGAGCCCCAGATAAAGTGTTTGAGAAAAAGCCTAATAGGGCCTTCCGCACTAGTCTCTCTAAAACTTTGCAAACGTATGATGTCAACGAAACGGGTCGGTAGTTAGAAGGTTGAGAATTTAACCCTTCTTAAATATTGGACATACCAAAGCAGTTTTCCAATCATCCGGTAATTCACTGCTTTCCAAAGATTTCTTAAACAATAAGTATATTGGATGAGCAATTCCAGTGGCAACACGGCGTAAAAAATACGCAGGTAAGCAGTCGGGTGTTCTTGACAGTTTATTTGGTAGCCTACGTAACTCCTTGAATACTTCCTGCACACTTAAATATTGGTCGCATTCTGGTGAACCACCTAGACTGGCATGGCATTTGTGGGAGTGCATTTTTTCTGCTTCCGATCCGATTCGGGGACCTTACTACGGCCCTACTATCAGGCCTATGTACATATGTGGTCCATTTTGCAACTGCGGATAAGTGGTAATCGCGGACGTTTGACCTTCTTTTACTGCCCAGTCTTTTTTCGCTTTTTTTATGGCCGTTGATGCAGCTAGACCAGGCTTCCAGCTGTATATTGATGACATACTGGTGTTTGGCAAGAACCGTCAAGAACATGATGAGAGTTTTCGGCAAGTTTTGATGCGGCTCAATGAGAAGAATCTGCGGCTCGTTCTGCGCGAATGCTTTGTTGCTGCAATCAGTCAAGTTTCTTTGTCATGTTATTTTAGAGGATGTGTCAAGCCTAATCCAAAGAAGTTGGGCTCTCTGTGGCAAATGGCACCACTCAAGAACATCAAGGATATACAGAGTTTCCTTGGTGCATTGAACTATCTGGCACAAGTTTGTACCCTTTCTGTGCGACAAGCTTGAACCAATTCGAGCATTCACCCAGGCTAACACAAAGTTCGATTGGGGTAAGGAGACTCAGAAGGCATTCAAGCAAGTGAAGGAACTCATCTATGGGCCAAAGGAACTTTGTCTGAAGATGTTAGATCCCTTAAAGTTGACCTTTTCACTACCAACGCATCTGGTTATGGCATTGATTGGATGTTCTTGCAAGTTCACTTTGGCCAGGAATTCCCTGTTGCATTTGGCCATCACACACTCGATTCCACTAAGTGCAAGTGGGACGCAACTGAGAAAGAAGCTTATGCAGCGATATTCTTCGGCAAGTACTGGGAGAAGTACTATATTTGCTAGGATGTCACTACACGTTGAGAACAGATCATCAAGCACTTTTGCATCGACAAGCGAATCAGCGCAAATCGCAGAAATTTGAGCGCTGGGTTCACTATCTGAATGTATTCAAGTACACAGTGCAGTATGTGTGCGGTGACACCAACCACATGGCTGATGTTTTGTCAAGACTCCAGCATGAACCTGAGCATCATGATGCAGTTTGCTGTCTGAATGCTGAGGGCTATTGAAAACGTTCAAACGTGCAGTGAATAATGATCCTGTATTGAGTCTGATCAAGCAGTACTGTGAGGAGTATTGGCCTAATCAGAGCAAGCTGCCTACACAGTTCCGCAACTCACCGTATCCAAAGATGAAGGCTGAGATCACCATTAACAGGAGCACAGGTCTACTGATGCGCAACAAAACTCAAGTGATCATACTGACCACTCTGCAATGAGGTTTACTGAAGAAGGCTCATGAAGGACACCCTAGCATTAGCTTTGCGAAACCTACTGGCGGCCGCAAATGTCAACTAAAGTGTGAGGAGTATGTGCATACTTGTCCCTCATGCTTGGACTCAGCACAGTTGCACAGCAGAGTGCTGGCTATACAGCCACTTTATACTCCTCAAGCTCCATAGTAAGAGATTTCCATGGGTATCACTGGTCCTTTTGAGATGGCACTGGCTCACAAGAAGAACATTGTCATGATTGTCGACAACTTCTCCAAGTTTCCAGAGATTTTGTGTACCACTGACATCAGCTCGAAGCGCATCATCAGATGGTTGGTCGACATTTGCTCTAGATATGGCAATCCTGGTCAGGTAATCACAGACAATGGACCTCAGTTGATCAGTGCAGAATTCCGCAATTTTCTGGCTGAGCCGGACATCAATAATCAGACCATTTCAATCTACATGCCCCAACAGAATGAATTTGTCAGTGTTCAATCGATATCTAAAATACCATGTTCAGACTTTCGGCAATCAACCATGCTATGAAGAGCTAGCTCAAACTCTAGCGCATTTCCATGCTACTGTTAGAGATGGTGAAACCATGAGTTCAGCCGAGAAATTCTTCAATTGTCACCTATGTCTGTCGTTTCTAGTTGTGCACACAACATTGTTCTGAAGAAGAGAGGGTGTATGGAAATAGTGCTGAGAGAGAGCTACTGTTGTCAAAATGGCAATAGTAAGGATAATGGAAATGCAAAGCAGAACAAGTTGAAGCAGAACGAAAATGGCAAAGCTAAGCAAAACAAGCTGAACCAGAATTTAGATCCTGCTGAGGGCCGCAATTTGTCTGAAAGGGCTGATTTGCAAGCACCACCATGGCTTCAACGCTATCAAGTTGTGCGTGCGTTGTCTCTCAGGTGTTGGGCCAATTCAACTGCCATTTGTCATATATGGTTAGTTGTGGAATGCATGTAACATGCAGAGAGTGCCAGAGACACTGGAAGTCAAGGAGCCTTATGTTGTTGAGACAAATGCAGTTCCAATGGCTGCCCAACAAGAGCAAGCTCAACGCCGCTATCCACTACATCAGCGCAACGGTGTTCGCCTCCCTATCTGTGGCGATAAACGTTGCTAATTTAATTACCACTGCGTCATAATTCTGTCGCCTAAACCTTGGCCAGATTAATTAACCCCTTACAACAAACCTGTCAGAGAGAACAACAACACAGACTGATTGGTAGGTACAACTGTTAGTTTTTCTATAGCTGCAATAATCAATCAGTTAAAACAGCTATTTAAAGTAATTCAAGATTGAAAACTCATCGAACAAAATCTCAATTGATGATGAGGGTAACTCGGTTTATTGACAATACCAGTGGTACATAGATGAGATAAGGTTACAGCATAAGAGTTGGCGTCAGTAGACGTGTGCGGTGAGAACACTTTTACTTGCCGAGAGCGCATCTTCGGTTGTCATTTCTGAGCGGTGAATGTTGGTGCCAGTCAGGTCGCTCACTTGCAAAGCCGTCTGTCCCCTCTCACTCTGCGGCGTCTTGCCTCTGGCTGTGTTCGCCGTCCTGGCGCTCACTTGCGTTGCATTGCTACAATTGGCCTCTCTAGCCGACTCTTTCTGTCTGTCACTGTAGTACTGGCTGCTCAGGTGTGATTTTGTCTCCGCTACCACCGGGGATTTAGTCTTGGCCGTCTCAGCTACCATTGGGCTTTTAGTCTTGGCCGTCTCAACCATTGGGCTTTTAACCTTGGCCGTCTCAGCTGCCACTGGGCTTTTGGTCTTGGCCGTCTCAGCTGCCACTCTGCTTTTGGTCTTGGCCGTAACAGCTACCACTGGGCTTTTAGTCTTGGCCGTCTCAGCTGCGACCTGGGTTGTGTTTCTGGCCGTTGTTGTCTTCTTACTGCCGGGCGCAGAGACTGTCTGCTGGAGGGCGGTGAACACGTCAGGCGTTTCCAGAGTTTCAAGGGCGATCGGTTCCAGTAGTTGCGGGGCTTCGGCGCTGGCTGCTCGTAGTGCGTACTGGCTGTTTATTCTGTTGCAAAAGTCCAGGTAAGTAAAGGGAGGAATGGGGCTGTCGACGTTGTTCCAGTGGCCCTCTTTGTCTCTTTCCAGCGCCGCACTGCAACCGTCCGGGTAGTTCAGGTGCAATCTGTCCATTTCGTAGCGACTCAGTTGGTCTGTGCCGAGCCCCTGAAACGCCCGCACTGCTGCGTCTACTGTTGAACTGTGACCCACAATCACCACCGTTCCTCGTGTTGACTCGATGATACGTCTGAAACAGACTGTCCTTAACGGCCTACCACCCGCCGGTGACACTTACTTGATGGTGCTCAGACATCTGGCGTAATGTTGGATGGGGGTTTCTTTCTTTCGAGAGAGCAGCACGTCCAGCGGCATCAATGGTTTGTAGAGAATGTCGACGTTGTAGTTTTGCGCGTGCAGTTGTGAGGGGCCGATCCAATCTGGCGGAGCTTCGTACCATTTCATCCAATCAAAGAGACCCGGCTCGATTCTAATGTAAACGTTGTGTTTGTTGATTGCCTTCAGAATTGCCTTGGCCGTCTGAACGCAGCCCAGTGCCGGACTGCAGTAGAGAAAGTTGGGTTTGTTGTGGCTGAGTTGCAGCGCTCTGCCGATCATCTGCGCCGCCATCTGGCCCATCTCTGTCAGTGGCGAGTCGTTGTCGAACGCCTGCGCACCGCCCTTCCGCTCCGGCAATGAGTGTGGTTGGTTCAAATCGTAGGCGTGGTAAGTGCCCTGCGTAAATGCTTGACGAATCCAGTCTGCAACAACCACTCATCACACTACGCAACACAACAGAGAGCACCTGGAAAGATCTTCTCCATGCACTCGGTGTGCTTCACTACGAATAGGCGTCGAGCCGGCTGCTCAAACAGTGCTTGCTGGGCTGCTGCCTCTGCTCGTGTAGCTGCTGGTGACGGCTGCTGCGCCGTCGTTACTGCCTTGCTCCATGTCCGGTCTGACTTCTTGTAAGGCGCCTCTGAGAAAGCTGCTGTGGAAGCTGATAAGGTGAGGCAGTTGTTTCCGATGTAACTCAGACCTGTCTGCGCTCTCGGCTCCACCACCGACTCGTCACTGTTGCACTCCTTCATCTCTTACCTCCACCGCACACAAACAACTATTCAAAACAATGCTCGCACCTGCTTTGTCGTCTCTAAAATACTACGCTGTATAGCCAAAGCCGTATGGAGGCGCTGTCAAAAACGAAAGCACTCCCCTTTCTGTTATTTCCGCCAACGTTTAGCTACGTAAAAAGGTGAAAATAATAATTTTGCAATATTTGCACCGAAAAAAGGCCCAAAAAGCCCACCTGGGCGGAGATACAGTATGTGCACGGGCACTTTTTTCGGGCCCGGCCTGGCCCGGCTGACCGCTAAGGTGGGGCATGCCGGCCGGGCATCAAAATCAGGCTCGGCCCGGCCCGCCAAAAAACCCAGCCCTGTCCGCCTCGTCGGTCTTTGCTTTGACTGCCTTAAGTTTTGAAAATTTGGCCTGAATTTTCAAATTAAGAGATAAAATTAAGCTACAATGTACATTGAATGAAAGGTAAAAAGGTAAGGCATGTCGTGGTTTAGCTGGGAATCGAACCTTTGGATTGCCTGGCAGTCTGTAGCACGGAGGCGTAAGTCTTCTTGCTATCGACAGAGTTTGACAGCTGACTCAGGTCAGCAATGGCCTTGGTCAGCAGTGTAGACATGGATTCTATCTTCTCCGTAAGCGACGCCAGTTCAGCTTGGTCTACTTGAGCCATTGCCTTCATCGGCACTTGGTTTTGTCTCACCACTCCATAGCAGTCCGCACAACAGATAGCATAGCCAATATAAACACCCCGGGGACAGGCATCAGTATAGGGAACGCTCCAGAGTTCCTGTTTGCAAAATTAAAAATACCCGAGGGACAAGCATCAGTATAAGAAACGCTCCAGGTTCGCCAATATTAAAAATACCACAGTAGAGACCTGCACGGGCCGCCTTTTTCACGGCCCGGCCTGCCCTGTCCCTGGCCCGGCCCTTATGAAAATGCAATTTTTGTGGCTCGGCCCGGCTGAAATCCTCTAAAAATCCTCTGTAGGACCACCAGGCCCGGCCCGTGCAGGTCTCTACCACAGGGCCACAGGCGTCAGCATAAGGAACGCTCCAGAGTTCCTGTTTGCCAAAATTAATTGTCGTTGTCTGCTGAAGCGTTACAACCTTGGACAAACGAAATTTTGAATTTGATTAAAGCCACTTTTTCTAATCTAAAATTTTGTATCGAATTGAATGGTAGCACTCCCAGGTCGCTCCGACCACCGGGAAGGGTGCAAATCGCGATTTCCTGAACCCTACTTTTTTAAAAAAACCGAATTTCAAAAATGACAAAAACTGGATTTGATCACAGTTCTCCACCATTTTAAAAGACAGAGACCTCGGTCATACTTTATCAGAGAGCCCCGAAAATATCCTTTCTCTACAAGTCGTCAGATTTTAAATCGGCCGAAAATTAGCATAAAGCGGTGCATTTGAAAATTTGAAACAGAGCACAATTTTCAAACGGGCGCATACAGCGGGCAGCATTTTGAAATTTAATGTTTTATACATCATTCGATTCGCCTCATCAAGAACTTTCGTTTAAAATTATTTGCAGCTTGGGACAGACACTATGAACGGAAGAAAACTCGCAAAAACTGAAAAATACTCAAGTTTTTCCAGCTTTTTTGCAGGAATTGGCTGTGTAACTTTTGACTAGGAGAAATCATACATGGGCCGGGGGGTCTGGGGCTTTGCCTACCCCCCAACTTGGGCTCGACCCCCCCAAACGACCCCACCCACCCACCTGAAGCCGACTTTTGTTCCTGACCCCACCCACCAAAAACGCCGCGACCCCCTCCCCCCAAACCGGCAGATCCACCCCCAAATTTTCGGATTTTGACTACCCCAACCCATTTTTCCGGCCCATGTATGGGAGAAATGATTTATATTTTGGGTATAAGTTTTGAAACAGACCACCGTGCCCGTCTATAGGCGGAATTTCAGCTGGTTAACTAAACCCGCTTAAGAATTACAAATACTTTTATAACTGTAAGTTTTGGGACGATTTTGGTTTTCAAATGAAATTTGGTGCTGATCGATGTTTTTGATTTAGTTTATAGTGGCGGTGCATAATGAAGCAATTATGTTTGTGAAAACTGTGGGAAAAACAAGCACCTAGATTACCAAACTGTTAATTCGGTGTTGTGCATATGTTAAATGTCACCCGATTGGCCGGATTTGTTGTAACCGTTTAATGATTTAGCTTGTTCACATAGCACATCTGAGTAATAGCTATGCGCCTAGCGCATATTCTTTTCACAGGTTCAGTCAACCTTGAATAGCTCTGCAACTGCATAGACTCACATGTCATAGTATGTGGTTAGCCAGAGTCATCTTGTCCCATTGTTTTGGATAAGGAATCTGAAGTGCCACGCAAATCCTCATCAGAGAACCCTTGGTCTCTCTTTTAAGCTCGTTATTCTTGGCCAAATGGCAGATGTCTTTGCCTAAAGCTTCAACTGATGGGGGAAAACCAGAACTTGTTTAGCCATTTCTTCAAGGTTGCTTTGTGACTTGGGAAAATTTTTACAGTTCTATCACAAGATTTTGTCGCATTAATACGATAAACAATATCATCAAATTAAAATCAACGTTACGTTGTCAGCAGTGCTAGTGGCGGGCATTTTGGTTGAAAACACCCAGAAGGCCTAGTAGTAATCAACCACCCAGCCACACTCAGCGTCAGCATGCACACAACACAAAACACAGAGTTTATGTTGCGAGGCACGTAAGTGAGGGCATTCACCAACACAAGCCCACAGGCGCACCTCACGTGGCTAAAGTAATCAATAATCATTATATGGGTTGGCGGCCTGCCTACCGACCGACCAAGCCCGCAGTTCAGCGAACTTAAGGATCAAGTAGTAATTGTAGCTGTTTGTATCTCCCACAGTTTTCACAAACGTAATTGCTACGTTATGCACCGCCACTACAAGCTAAATCAACAACATCAATCAGCACCTTTTTCGTTTGAAAACCAAAATCGTCCCTACTTACAGTTATAAAAGTGTTTTTAATTCTTAAGCGGGTTTAGTTAGCGAGCTGAAATTCCGCCTATAGGCGGGCACGCTGGTCAGTTTCAAAATTTATAACCAAAATATAAATCATTTCTCCTAGTCAAGTGATACGGTAGCAGGGCAATTTACGGTCCGACTGGGATGTAAGTAAAGGCTAACTTCCTTTTTTAGTTTTTGTCATTTTTACTCTAAAGTAAAGGCTAATTGACGCGACGACTGGTGACTCATACAAGAAAACTTGCCCCCTTGGTAAGTAGGACGGCTGATCTGTTAACTGAAGTCTAATTATAGGTCTAAAGCAAAGTCAAAGCATGAACTTATGCTTTAAATCCTGATTCTAAACCTGAGCGTAAAACTAAGCATAAGCGTAATCTAAATCGGCAATTCCCGTGTGGGACGGTACTGGCCAAGTACGAAATTTTCGGCAACTTTAAGCAAGGGCCGTAAATTAGTGTAATTTGCGGTCGCGTCCTACGGTAGTCACTTTATTTTTAGGAAAACTCTCGACAACACCGGCCTTTCGATAGGTATAATACCTCAAAATCGTTGCAACATTTTTCTACCACCTAATTATAATCTATGAAACATTTCATTTTCTCACCCCGACAGAGAAATTGCCAAAGCCAATAGTAACATTGTAAATAGACGGAGGAACAGTTTGAAGAGAGCTCTGCTCTTTCGATTTTGCCTCACTCGAGCTAGCAGATAATTGGCGCGGCTGATCAAGCCCTTCAACTCAGAACTATGCAGAGAACTAATTTCAAATTGAGCACATGAGAATGCCATCAGCTGTTTCGATCTGAACTGATCGATGAATCATGCGCACTTTTCAAAAGAAGCCAGCTTATTTACTACTGATTAACAGGTTTCTCATAGATTATGAAAATAAACAAACAAACACCAATTTATGCTGATGTTGTGATTCACAAGATCATTTTGATTAAACATATCATTCAATCAGACCATGTAAGCGCGGACTAGAGCTTTAACGCGTTCCCGGCAAATAGGACATCGGTTCAAGGCCGGGGCGCAGACGACACAACAACAGAGATGACCGCACGGCAGCAAGACTACGCAAGCCTAAAAATTTACATAAAGCGTTACATTGTCTGCAACTCCAGCATCGTGTACCTCACTATCCATGCAAATTTTGCATGTTCGCTGCTCTGTGGTGTTCGCAGCTAAGTTTCCAGGGGTTTGTTCATTTTGACATCTGAAAGCATCTTGGATTTTTGTCGAAGACTCTGTGCACGTGGAATCGCTCTCAAACGCGTGCTGATTGGCTGAACTCTGTTGCGTGGTGGTTTCTGATTGGTCACGCAGCTTTTCCAGTCGTTCAACTAGCACTTGAGTAGTTTCAAATAGTCTGTAGCCGTTAGATACCAGAGCATCTACCAGCAGCTGTTGGTCATAACCCATCTCCCTAGCCAACATAAGTTGTTCTGATTTGAGATCCACTAAAAATATACCAGAACAAAAAGCTTGAAAGCACACATTGAAAGAATGTTGATCTACCACCGAATTGCACCAACTCGTTGAGGCTTGATGGTCTTGGTACCGAGGGTTCGGACAACTTTGAAAAACTACGACTGTTTTGCAACGATTCGGCGGTTTGTTGACCCAGATGAAGTCGCACGTAGTCACACGTCGTGTACCACTTGGCATGCTCGACAATCGGCTTATCTCCGACTGTCCAGCCGCGCAGACCGCCTCCACCTGAAACAATTCACACTGAAACCTGTTTCATTTCTACAGGGTGTGCAAAAAAAACAACCCAGCAGAATTTTTGCTGTAGCAACCGCAAATCTCAACCGATTTGAATGAAACCTTTTTTAAATGAAAGATAAATAAATTCTTGAAAGATTGATGTACCGTTTATTAAGATAGCCTGCTTAGTTCCTGAGATATTTGTACTCAAAATCAAAGCAGAGATTTTGGCAATGATCAAGAGTGATAAACAATAACACAGCAGATTTTTTACTTTTGCAACCATGGATCTGAACCGATTTGAATGAATCCTTTTTTTGAATGAAAGACTGATAAATTCTTCAAAGATTGGTGCAATTTATTCACAGTTTAGTTCTTGAGATATTTTGCCTTCAAAGTCGAAACAGATTTTGTGATACTCTAGTGTTGAAGTAAACCGAGTTTCTGTGTCACCTGTAAAGCCTCCGAGAGCCCTTAGCAGTAGCAGGAATCCGTTTTATTACGAAGTGCAGAATAATAAAAAATCCCTCTCGTTCACTGCTAAAATCACTGTTTTGATTTTGAGAGCCAATATCTCAGGAACTAAGCAGAGTACATTAATGAAAATTTCAGCAGTCTTTTAAGGATTTATTTATCTTTCATTTAAAAAAAGATGCATTCAAATCGGTTGAGATTTGCGGTTGCTACAGCGAAAACTCTGCTGGGTTGTTTTTTTGGCACACACTGTACAGCATTGTACAGGGTGTGTCAAAAAAAAAAACAACCCAGCAGATTTTTTGCTGTAGCAACCGCAAATCTCAACCGATTTGAATGAATCCTGCTTTAAATGAAAGATAAATAAATTATTGAAAGACTGGTGTAGCTTTTATTAAGATGCGTTGCTTAGTTCCTGAGATAATTGCTTTCAAAATCAAAACAGAGATTTTGGCAGTGCACAACAGAGATTAAAACAACCCAGCAGATTTTTTACTGTAGCAGCCGCAAATCTCAACCAATTTCAGTGAGTCCTATTTTATATGAAAGATAAATTAATTCTTGAAAGTTTGGTGAAGCTTTTATTAAGATATGATGCTTGGTTCCTGAGATATTTGCACTCAAAATCAAAACAGATTTTGGCTATGAACAAGAGCGATTTTTATTATTCTGTTGCACTTCATAATAAAACCGATTCCTACTGCTCAGGGCTAACGTAACGATGTTTTTCTGGTGCCACACATGCTTGGTTACTTCATTTGTAAAAGTCTTGTTGCCCCTCAGCAGTAGGAATCCGTTTTGTTGTGAAGTGCAACGGAATCGCTCTTGTTCACTGCCAAAATCTCTGTTTTGAGTTTGAAGGAAAATATCTCAGGAACTAAGCATCATATCTTAATAGGGCTTTCACCAGTCTTTCAAGAATTTATTTATCTTTCATTTAAAGCAGGATTCATTCAAATCGGTTGAGATTTGCGGTTGCTACAGCAAAAACTCTGCTGGGTTGTATTTTTTGACACACCCGGTAAATACTGCTTCCTTGCCCTTCTCCTGATTTTCTGTTTTAACAAATTCGATAGAATCCATTGCTTCAAAATTACGTATTCTTCAGGTGGAACTGAAGAACGAACGATAGCAAACAGAAGTCTCGAAGTAAAGTACAAATAAAGCTGGTATTCACTTTATTTGCGCTGAAGTCTCAGACAAACCCAATTTTCGAATAGGAGAAAGGAATTTGGAGATTGTTAAAGTAAATTGAACTTACAATGGAAACATTCGACTGCATCTGCGACACCTAAAGAAGAAATTGTACATGTGGGTGACTAGACCGACAAACAGATTGACATACCGGTGTAGTAAAACCCTGCTTGGGCCAAATCTTCAGGCCTTTGCTGCTTCTCAGGAGGCCACCCAACGAACGATCTAAGTCTGGCCTGCTCGGTGGCAAACTTTGGACGAGCGCAGTCGGACGTCACAATTCCTAATTTGGTAAATAGCCGCTTCTCCTCAGTCAACTTGACCACAAAGGGACAATGCGGAAAATTATATTGGTGTTGTTGGAGTGGCTGGTCGTCTCTCTGCCAGTCTTCCAGCTGACCGTTGCAATAGGCGCATCTTACTCTGTCCCCGCGTCCTTCGTAGAAAAATCCGGCACGTGCTAGCTGCGTCGGATCGGCTAGATGGGTTTTGCGCCATCCAAACAGACCGAACGTTTCTAGACGGCAGCTCTCGCTCTTTAGAGAGGAATTGATGGTAGAAGCAAAAGGAGTAAAGAGTTGACGCTGTGTGGGAATCATCACTGACTGACTAACTTTAAACGACCGGCTCCACTCCGGACAAATATTTGTGCACTATGAGATGAGCGCGCGTCATGTGTTTATGCTTAGCGCTTATCTGTCGCCATTGGCGGAAAGCTGTTTCGTGAAATGTGTTCAACTTTGTCCTGTTGAAACTTTTTCTAGAATAGGGTACACTTTTCTCAACAATGACAGTCATCTGCGGTTCACTAGAGAAATTTGTAAACGATGCAGTACTACAGAACGCCAATCTGCCGATTGACATTTAATTCATGTGAATCTTTTAAATGCTAATTAATTTCTGCAACAACTCTTTTGAGCACAATAGAGTTCGTGCCGGACCTGGAAAGTCAGGGAGTGCCATGAAAAATCAGCGAATTTTATAAAAGTCAGGGAATTTGGTGTCTGGTCAGGAAAAAGTTTGATAGCAGCATAAACATCTCGCCGCCAAATGGTCCTATCAGAACTTTACACACCGCCTTTTTGAAAAGTTGTCTTCTGACTTTCTATACTACTACTTAACCCGAAAGTTTACACTCTGAATACCGCTTAATTGTCGTTGTCTGCAGAACCGTTACAACCTTGGACAGACGAAATTTTGAATTTGATTAAAGCCAATTTTCCTAATGTAAAATTTTGTATGGAATTGAATGGTGGCACTCCCAGGTCGTTCCGACCACTGGGAAGGGTGCAATTCGCGATTTCCTGAACCCTACTTTTTTCAAAAAACCGAATTTCAAAAATGACAAAAATTGGATTTGATCACACTTCTCCACCATTTTAAGAGACAGAGACCTCGATCCTACTTCATCAGAGAGCCCCGAAAATATCCTTTCTTTACAAGTCATCAGATTTTAAATCGGCCAAAATTAGCATACAGCGGTGCATTTGAAAATTTAAACAGAGCACATTTTCAAACGGGCCAACAGCGGGCCATTTTGAAATTTAATGTTTTATACTTCATTCGATTCGCCTCATCGAGAACTTTCGTTTAAAATTATTTCCAGCTTGGGACGACATAGTGAAGGGTAGAAAACTCGCAAAAACTGAAAAATACTCAAGTTTTCATTTTTTTATAATTTCTTCTTTCTAAAAATATTTATATTTGTTATATTTAAACAACCACCGTGCCCGTCTATAGCCATTCACTCCTAACTAAACCCGCTTAAGAATTACAAATACTTTTATAACTGTAAGTAGGGACGATTTTGGTTATCAAATAAAAAAAAGGTGCAGATTGATGTTCTTGATTTAGTTTGTAGTGAAGGTGCATACCGTAGCAATTGCATTTGTGAAAACTGTGGGAGACACAAGCAGCTACGATTACTACTTGATCCTTAAGTTCACTGGTTTGAACTGCGCGCTTGGTCGGTAGGCAGGCCGCCAAACCATATAATGATTATTGATTACTTTAGCCACGGGAGTTGCGCCTGTGGCCTTGTGTTGGTGTTGGTGGATGCAGGAACTCACATGGCTCACACAACATAAACTCTGTGTTTTGTGTTGTGTCACTGACCTGAGTGTGGCTGGGTGGTTGTTTACTTATTACTATAGGCCATTCACAATCCACTCGGTTTCTTTTTTGTGCAACGATCTCTTAACGTTCGTTTCTACTACCGTACTCGAATAGTCTTTATTTTCAACACGAAAACACTATCTATCTACTACGGTAGCAATTTTCAGAATGAAATGGAAGTGGCGGCGCTGCTGTTTTTCGCTAAAAAGTAAGAAAACGTTCGGCATAGTGGGACTAGTGTTGTTATACTATATCAAAGTCAATAAGTTAAATTTTGTATATCTCAACACGTATTGTTGACTACCTTCCTTACCATAAATACGTATCAACGAAGACGAGGTATCAAACCGTTTGACTATACTACGTTTTCTTATAAGCAGCGGCTATTCAAGCATATTCCAATTTTTATGGTTGTACTAAATATTTATAAATTCGTTTATTTTTAGCTTTTAGAAGACAAACAACCCTTTTCTCTAAAACTGTGAACTGATAACAGGCGTCAGCATACATGTAACAGGGGGTCTGCCCCCACCCGAGTTAGGCCAGACCCCTAGGATGGGACCCCCTCCCGAACGATTTTCCCGAGCCCCCTCCGATTTTCTGGCGATAATTTTTACAAATTTAGCGATTTTTTACGATTTCAGACACAAAAAATCAAATCGTCTGAAAAACAGGATTTTTTAGCTGTATCTCAGCCCAAATTAGCGATTTTTAGCCAAACTTCCCCCCGCCGGCACCGCCCCACAACCCCCATCCCCCTTCGGGGGATAACTGTTTAAGTATGGGTTGTCATCAGCAAATCTCTCTTGATCAAGAAATAAAAGTTTGGTCAGGGTGAAAAACAAAGTAAAACCTCTCTTATGACAAAAGAACAAAGAAAAATCAAAAACTACTTTGATTTTTTCATCAAACTAAACCGGGTATTTCCTATTTTGCGCTGTCTTTCCGAAAGATGCTTTTTAATTAAATTTTGAAAATTAAACAATTTGGGTTAATTTGTAGCTTAACTATACTGTTTATTTCAAAGTAAACACTTTGTGCACTCAGTCAAAGTCATTTTTGACTGACACTTGGTGACTGAAGCTTATAAATCGCTGAAAACGTCAATTTTGCCATGTCTCAAAAAGTAGTCAAAGTAGTCAAACCAGTGGTCATGGTAGTCAAATGGTTTGACTACAATATAGTCAAATTTGACTACCTTGGTATAGTACTCAAACGAGTGGTAGTCATAGTCATAGTCAAACGGAAATTTTGGTATTGTAACAACACTAAGTGGGACACTATCCCCATTAGCGAAAACCTGCCTGATTTAAGCTGAGGTTAGATCCTAAAATTCCTAAAGATAGATCCTAAAGGTACGTTTAACTTCATCCCAAGCCTAATCCCCAATCAATTAAAGCCTAAAACTTGTTCACATCTGAACAGAAGCTGGTACTTCCAAATTGGTGGGGGGGTTAGTGTCGATGTATCAAAATCGGAGCATCAGTGCGTCATGCATAAGTGAAATGCATGCTGCTTCCCTCTCAATTCTGCAGCGAAACCTAGCTTAGCCTGTACAGGGTATAGGCCATCTGGGCGTTTTCAACCAAAATGTCCGCCACTAGCACTGCCGACAGCGTAAGTTGATTTGAATTTGATGATTGTTTATCGCATTAACGCGACACAAAATCTTGTGATAGAACTGTAAAAATTTTTTAAAATCACAAAACAACCTAGAAGAAATGGCTAAACAAGTTCTGGTATTCCTCACCATTAAGCCTTAGCCCATCTGCCATTTGCCAAGAATAACGAGCTTGAAAGAGAGACAAAGGGTTCTCTGATGAGCATTTGTGTGGCACTTCAATCCTTATCCAAAACAACGGGACAAGACGGCTCTGGCTAACCACTGGCTACAGAATTAACAGTTTGGTAATGTAGGTGCTTGTTTTTCCCACAGTTTTACAAACGTAATTGCTATATTATGCACCGCCACTACAAACTAAATCAAAAATATCGATCAGCATCTTTTTTCATTTGAAAACCAAAATCATCCCTACTTACAATTATAAAAGTATTCGTAATTCTTAAGCGGGTTTAGTTAGCGAGCTGAAATTCCACCTATAGACCGGCACGGTTGTCTGTTTTAAAACTTATGACCAAAATATAAATCTTTTCTCCTAGTCAAAAGTTACACAGCCAATTCATGCAAAAAAGCTGGAAAAACTTGAGTATTTTTCAGTTTTTGCGAGCTTTCTACCCTTCACAGTGTCTGTCCCAAGCTGGAAATAATTTTAAACGAAAGTTCTCGATGAGGCAAATCGAATGAAGTATAAAACATTAAATTTCAAAATGCTGCCCGCTGTATGCGAGCGTTTGAAAATTGTGCTCTGTTTCAAATTTTCAAATGCACCGCTGTATGCTAATTTTCGGCCGATTTAAAATCTGATGACTTGTAAAGAAAGGATATTTTCGGGGCTCTCTGATGAAGTATAACCGAGGTCTCTGTCTCTTAAAATGGTGGAGAAGCGTGATCAAATCCAATTTTTGTCATTTTTGAAATTCGGTTTTTTGAAAAAAGTAGGGTTCAGGAAATCGCGAATTGCACCCTTCCCAGTGGTCGGAGCGACCTGGGAGTGCCACCATTCAATTCGATACAAAATTTTACAATAGAAAAAGTGGCTTTAATCAAATTCAAAATTTCGTCTGTCCAAGGTTGTAACGCTTCTGCAGACAACGACAATTAAATGTGTTTTCCAAAGCCAATTTTTCAAAATTTTCTAACATTGGTTGCAGTTTCCTCACCTTTGGTTGGTCAGGGAATTTTGCTATACGAAAGCCGCACGAACCCTGCACAAGTACCTTTTATCGGCACACCTTAACCTAAACAGTTAAGAAAATAACAACAACATACAAGTACGTGCAGGCAGTACGGCCGGGGTACCTTATACAGTAGTACAGCAACGAAAGTTTTACGTGTCATCTTGAACTTGTTATGTAACTGACACCTATTTAGTTTATTGTTCAGTTAGACTTGGAACAATAACAAGGAAACAGCCCGGCCGAGTCGGTAAACAGCCTTTTATAAGCTTGTCTTCCTAAAGCGTAAGCTGAGCTTGAGCCTGAGTGAACAAGCCTAAACCTAGGTCTGAGCATAAACACTGGAGCTTCTCTTTTGTCCTGGTCGCCATTCTATAAACAAAAACATGTTCTGTTACTAACAACGTGTGCAATAAACCTTATTATCTAAACCTCAAACCAGGCCTTGCAGTTTTCTTACTTCGTTTACAACGCAAAGAAACGCAACGCAACGATACCTGAATCTGAGTCGAATTTGAAAGGCGCTCTAGCTAATAGAGGCTCCTCCCATACATCAACGCGACCTGTCTGTCTGAGTTTGAAAATGGCGCCATATCCCGTCACGATCGGAACTACCTGTCGATCAAATTCAGTGTAAAATACGCCTAGGTTCGACGCGCGCTGTTCACGCCACTACTGGAAAATTACCATTACCGGGCGGGCACAAATCGCCTCCCCAAGAAGTTGGAAAGTTGGAAAATGAAAAATCTAAAAAATGGAAAATGCTTCCCCACAATTTGGAAATTAGGAAATCATGCACAAGAACAACCATCACTAAAAAAATTGCATATCGGTAACGCCGGCAAAACGGAAACGTTCTCCGAACGTGAATCCTCCTTCCGTTGCACCATCTATAAAGAATGGTTGGAAGTCGAGTCTGGATGTGCTTAATGCAATCGAAAACTATCGAAATCATAACCTGCGATCGTTGCAATCGCTGCAATATGAAGTTAATCGAATTACGGGTGTGCGGCCAGCTATTTCAACCCTTTACGTCGCGTTCGTGGATGTAGTGAAAACAACCGAGCAGGGAGTCCGATTGCGAACGGGGACCCAAGGCAGATTCCGGAAACCAAGGAAAGCAATGATGTTAGTTCTTACTCTTGTGAACTGTTCGTTTCACACAACAAAAATTTGGGAATTTCTTTTAGGCTGTTAGTGGATTGGATTTTCTGTTGTGATACAGTACGTATGTATGTGCAGTTTTAGTCATTTGTGATACTCCGTTTTCAATTTTCTTGTTACATGTTCTAATTTAGTTTATGAATTGCTTGATATTTGATACCCGTGCATTTTTACATATGTGAACATATTTAATGGGGCTTGCTTTTTTCTTAAAGTTAAAGTGTTTTCTCTTTTTGATCAACACTGTGACTACGTAATGACGTGCCTGCAATTTAGAAATCGACTTCTGAGATCTATGCTCAAACATAAATAACCCGATTTACAGTCATAAACCCGACTCCGAATCTATGTTAGCTTAGATTTAGGTTTGTTGTCATGCCACCGAAGGGCAGTTATGACAAGTAGATAAATGGGTAGCATCGTGGGATAGGAAGGCAAAGGGAGTCTGTGTGCAAGGCCACAGAATACGAGTTCTTCAGCTTTAGATTGCCAGGGATGGACGTGCACAAAGTAACATTTTTTACATTTCGACTTATTGAATGAAACAATTTTGCGACAAGCAATCGTTTCCAGCATGAGCTGTTGCGCTCATTTACTTAGGACTGCTTATTTCTCTTCTCTTATGGTGTAACTTGCGATTTTCCAACTTTCCTACTTTCGGGGAGGCGATTTGTGACATTGGAAAACCCGGAAAACTTGGTGTACCCCTGTGTATCACAGCGTACCGCACGCCCTCACCGTTTCCGTTTTTCTGGGGAGGCGATTTGTATACGCGCCGAAAATTACTTTTTTCTTAAACATAACAACTTTTAACATAAAACAAACCTCGAGCTTGTTTGTTACGGTTTAGTTTTGTGTGGCTGAGGGTGGTGTATGAGAAGGAGATAGTTGTTGGTGTGCGAGAGCGACCAGGATGACTCTGCTTGAGAACGAACAGTTTCTCAGTGAGTTGGGCAAGTTCTTCCAGAAGTCGCGCTCAGGAAATGGATCGCAGTCCGTCGTCATCACCATGAAAAGATGTAAAACATTTGCTCTTTTCTTTGTTCTGCATTTCTTATGTAGTTTATGCACTTAAATTCAAAGACAGCCTGCCTCTCGATTGCGGCTTCCTTACAAGTTTTATCGAAAATGGGAGGGAGAATCCGTTTGCTGCGGATGTGTCGTAAATGCTAGCAACAAAACAAAACACGCATCTCGGGCTGTTTGTCCATACATGGGGTTGGAAAATCCTGACGGGGGTACGAGTCGGAGACGGAGTGGGGTAAAAAAGCTTCCCAAAAACGCTGTAAAATAGCCGATAGCCTCAGAAGAATCACAACGTCCGAAGTCGACAAAATATCCGGCGAGGGAGCCGACGTTCCGTCCATGTCTGGAGGGGTCTATCTAACAATGTTAATAGTCGGCTCATTATAATCAAATTTGTTAAAATTCCTCGAGTGCCTGATGATGTACTCAATCAGCCACCGAAAACCTTTTTTTGTTCGACAAGCTGCTATTTTTATGAATTATTTCATGGACAACACCCACCACAAGGAGTCATCTTATGTGGGGGAGTGGTAATTGTAATTTTTAAAGGCAGCTAGAAGATGGCGGCGTCTAAGTCATTCACAACAATCTGAATTAAAAAAGCTGTTGATTAATTTTTGAAAACTTTGGTTTCATACGTGGTTTCTCCCCCAATTTTTGGCTCATTCCCAACATGCATAACCAACCCCCTTCGGCGGTTGACCTGCAGCATGCTACTACAGGGTTCGTGCGGGACCTGGAAAGTCAGTTAGTCGTGGAAAAGTCAGGGAATTTGGTATGGAAAAAATTATAGCAGTTGAAACATCTCGCCTGTCATAACTTTACACACCACCGTTTTGAAAATGGGACTTCTGACTTTCTACTACTACTACCACAGCTGGAAATTTACCCTCAGAACGTCGTTTTAATGCGCGTTGTTCAGAACCGATCTTTTTGAAATTTTATCACACTTGTTATTTCCTCACTTTGATTGGCAAGTGAATTTTTTGTTCAGGAAATTTTGCCTTGCCCTACAAAATCCGCACGAACCATGTTGTATCTATTTTCCGACAAATTTCCCATTTGCTGGCTTAACTGCCGTTTCTTTTTAAGTTCAAAAAGTGTCGCTTTTTTGCCGAAAGTCCGGGCTATGTGCTGTTCTGGCGAAAATGACGATGACGAAAACCTGACGCAACCACAGCTAAGGAACTGTTTCAGACGATGGCAGAACTAAGCCGAAACCAAAGGAGTCGACAGTTACGTCTGCGCACCAGGACTACAAGTGCTTGTTTCGTGCCAAATTCGGGTCGCACAAGATTTCCACCGTTGTACGGTTCAGTGCTTTTGATTGGTCTCTTCTTCCGCTAGTGGCGTTGTTTAAGGTGAATCCGAAAGAAGTAAACAAATTCCAGTTGGCCTACGCACACGTTCTCAAGTCAAATATGGACAACTTGAAGAAACGGGACAGGAAGGCCGAGGCTGCCAAGAAATCGGCGCGCTCAGCAAAAGCGGCGCAGTAATGCTCCTCTCCACTTGGAACCTAATTCAATAATTGTGCAGGAGTTTTGTTCTTTATGTATTTTATCGGTGTGGGTTCTAAATTGAATCGAACCATTCATTTGTTTGTGGCAGGTAAAAATTTATACACCAGTTTATTGGCTTACGATTCTCTGCTCTGCTGTTAATACAGACACAGCTAATAGAAGGTATCATCGGTTGTTGGCACATGTGGCTAGTTCCTCAACTTACAATAACCTTTCGAAATCACCTTCCTGTTGTTCACCAAAACGGGGGTGTTTTCGAACGAATATAGCCAATAATATACTGACTAGATTTGTTCAAGTGTTACTTTCTCATATCAGAACCCCGACCGCGGGGGTGTCTGTTGCCCCTTTGGTCTGTTCCTGACGACATATTTTCTCCATGGTATCAAGAATAAGCGGCGTGACCACACGATAAATGCTGTCCATATTATCAGTGTATCTGTCATCCAAAGTGATTTTCACTGCGTACAGAAACGGCTCCTCCATTTTCTAAAATCTTTCAAACTTTTGAATTTTAACGCGAAAAGGCTCTAAAATGGTCAGACATTTCTCACCTTAGGGTAATGCTATCGGTTCGACTGATATCAACCAAATGTGATACCAGTTTTTGATATCACTTTGGTCGAGATCTGAGGTGATTGATACCATTGGCTAGGGCCGCAACGGATCGAAATTTTCCGCCCGGGATCGGTCATACTGCAAAAAATGTTGGGAACAATAAAATTTACCGAAAACACTTTTCCTGTGCAAAGCACCCAAATTGTACTTGTTTAATAAAAATGTTTGAACGTTTTGTGGCTTATCATAAGGTTTGGGATCATAAAGGTAGGTGTACCAAAAATGACAATATTTCAATTATTTTGTTTTGACGAAATTTTGTTGTTAGAGTTGTTGAACTTCTATGCACCAGGCTTATCTGACAATCCTGAGAAAATAAAGAATGTGTGAAATTGATAATTTCAAAGCCTATAGATAGCATGAAAAATTAGAACTTTTCTTTTGCTGTCATTTCAACAAATATAAAATTACTTGAAATTTGGGGAGTATCTGCTAAAATGCGTGGAAATTCATGTGTGAAAGTTTCATTCCTGGAGAGTGATGCTGGCTGGAGAAAATGAGTAAGATCTGTTTTCCTCAACTGCTCATTAAGAAATCGATGTTTAGGAAATTTTTTACTTTTTTAAGCCTGATTCAAATTTGATGCGTGAAATTTTAGCGGACAAAACTCCCTGCATTTTAGCAGGCATTCTGTAAATTTCAGGTTATGCGGTTAAGATTTTTGGAAATGAGAGCAAAAAGAAAAGTTTTCATTTCATTTACGATCTTTAGTCTTAGAAATTACCAAATTCAGATATTCTTCGATACGATTTTACCGCATATCTTCCACAGTTCAGTTTATTTGGTCAAGAATTTGAATGTAAGCAAACGAAAATCCGCTAAACCGGACCCTATATCCGGTACCGGACCGCAACCGCAATTCCGGCCCGACGAAAAATCCGCTAAACCGGACCGGATCACCCTATATCCGATACCGGACCGTAACCGGAATTTCGGTCCGCGCCTACCATAGGCCGAGAAGTGCTTGACAAAATGACACACGTACTTAGGTTAGTGGCTTTAAGTGCCTGACTGTATGAATGTTATATGGTGAAAAGACAAACCCGGAAATATTCAGGCCTAAATCCAGGTCTGTGCGCGTGGAATCGGGCGTAGTGGTCGAGCACGGAGAAAAAGACATCGGGGTGGTCGACGTTGGTGATGGCCTCGTCAAAAATGTTCATCACAGATTGGCCGTGCGTCCTCAACACCTCGTCGTCGAACTGCTCCTCTCTCGACGCCTCCTTCAGTTGCTTGAAGTGAAACAGATCGATCAGCTGACTGTCGTTTTGAAACAATCTGCAACCAGTTCACCTGCTAACTACTGTACGTACAGTATATTTTACACAATTACAAAACACAACCAATAAGCTGCAAAGGTTGTTGGCCGGTGGAGTTAGGGGGAGCGGCACCATACACTGAATTATGGTTTTCAGCCCAGCTGAGCAAGTAAATGGGTACTGGGATGTCAGGGAGATAGGGTTATTTCAGGTATTATTCGCACTCTACACGGCTTGTTAAGTACATAGACATACGTAACGGTACCTTTAGTCATGGAAATGACAACATACATAAGAGTATGCATATACAGGGTCCGCCAAAAAAACAACCCAGCAGATTTTTGCTGTAGCAACCGCAAATCTCAACCGATTTGAATGAATCCTTTTTTAAACGAGATATAAATAAATTTTTGAAAGATTGATGTAACGTTTTTTTAAGATAGCCTGCTTAGGTCCTGAGATATTTGTCCTCAAAGTCAAAACAGAGATTTTAGATTTTTACAATTTTAGACAATAAAACAGCACTTGTGTATTTTATCCCAAATTAGTGATTTTGCCAATTTTTAGCCGAAAACCTATGATTTTTTTAGCGTTTTTTGTGCTCAACCCCCTTCCCATCGTCCGATGACCTATTACACATGTATGTCGCTAAGATAATCATAATTTTTGTTGATTGACGCGAAATGGCTTCCCAAAGCTAAACGTTCTATTCTCTGTAGCAGTTGGCTACTCCTAGTCCGAATGGACAAAAACTTACAACAACAACAACAACGTTCTTGAGTCATGGATCGATTTTTTGAAGATTTTTAAAGTCCGAATAAGTACCGGTACCATATATGGTGCCCCCACGTTCGGCGACTGTGGTGGTACCATATATGGTACCGGCACCATATATGGTACCCCTACTCATGGCCATGGGTGCCGGTACCATATATGGTGCCGGTACCATATATGCTGACGGTACCATATATGGTACCGGTACCATATATGGTACCACTACCATATATGGTACGAAATCTGAATGGAGTGGTACCATATATATATATGGTACCGGTACCGGAAAAACGCGAAGGTGGGGGTACCATATATGGTGCCGGTACCATATATGGTACCGGCACCTTATATGGTACCGTCACCATATATGGTACCGGTACCATATATGGTACCACCACAGACCTCGAACGTGGGGGTACCATATATGGTGCCGGTACCATATATGGTACCGGTACCATATATGGTACCGGCACCTTATATGGTACCGGTACCATATATGGTACCACCACAGGCCCCGAAGGTGGGGGTACCATATATGGTACCACTACCTACGGTACCGGTACCATATATGGTACCGGCACCATATATGGTGTCGGTACCATAAACGGCGTTAAGTGCCTGACTGTACAACGCCGCAAAAAATAGATACATGCTTTTTCAATACATAACTACTACAACATCCGTATGTGTCTGACCTGACAAACATGGTAGCTCCAGTATCAGCAGTCTGTCGACTGATGCCTTTCCAATTTTTAATGAGCAGAAACTTCTGACGAGTGGAGAGATCTATGGAGGGGTGAGTTGCAGCGTTGAATGTTGATGCACCGTTGGACACGTAGGGTTTGTGCTCCAGTGACGTCTGCCGTCGCATGCAGGCGAAACAATTAGCCATGTAGTCTAGTAATCAAGAGCAATGTAGTATTAGCAACGCCACCCCACACGCAGTCAAAGCAGCAGCTGCCTAAGAGATATCACTGAATAAGTGAACCGAAACCCACGCGTATATCGGACAGCTGCTTTTTACGTTGCTAGTGGCTCGATTTACAACCTATCTGGTCAACTAATTATACACACTGGCAAAAGTTTGCCATGATCATACTTTCAAAGTCACTCTCAACAGCGAATGAATGAGGCAAAATGGGGGAGAGTCCGAAAAATCGTAATTTCTGGCAATAAAACACTAATAATCTTGGCTGGAATACAGCTAAAAACGCCATTTTAAAGTAATTTTTAGCGATTTTCGGGTCTGAAGTTCTAAGAAAAAAGCTAGTCCCTGAAAATCGTATCGTGGGTCTGTCCTGTCCTGGCGATATTCGATTCGGCAGGTCCCCATGTTATGGTCTGTCTGAGGCGTAAGCAATATTGGCCGAAAGAAGAATTTACCGACCCAAACCCAAGCAAAGTTATGGAGCATTAAATATTAGCTAGCCCCATAGTAAGAAAGAATCTATTTGGGGGCAGGCAGGCGAGATGAAGCACAACAATCTTGTTTAGGCAGCCACTATGCTGTAAGCTAATTCAATTTTCGAATGAACGATTTTTCGGAACACTTTCTTGCGCCTACGCAGTAAATGTATGCAATACAGTTGAGCATCTACCTACTACAGTACTATATGACGGCAAGCAAAAGATAAAGAAGTGTTTGCTGGAGCAAATACACTGAATAATTGCGATCGGCTATTCACCTAAATTGCGGCGGTAAACTGCGCACGCCTATGGATTTTTTCGCGCCAACCCAATCAAAACCGACACGCAATATCAAGTGCCTGCCACTAAAATACACAACAATCTCTCAAGGGAGACTCGAAAATGATACATAAGGAGCGAGTTTTTGCAAGCCGACGAATAATATTGCAATTTGTGTCAAAAAGGATTTTAACGGCTCAGCAGACTTTAAGGAACTTAGGTCTAGTAGACCGACTTTAGGCTGCTTTCTGATTGATTTTCGTTTGCACGCAAGACAAGCTCCGGCTAATATTTCCGGACCGAGGAAACAATGTATTGACTTCATTCGGCAGCACTAGCAGGTGAAATGAACGGCTGATGGCTAAATCCACCTAATCAAGGCCTTTTTAGATCGATTCTTATGTAAAAAAGCGTTGGCAAATCAGCATACAGATTACTGCGTCTGTTTCGGTAGAATGACGAACGAAAACCTCTTTTATTATATAAAAAGGTCTTTGCTTACAGTCAAACCTGCGTACGTTCGTCCGACCGACGAACACCTAGGCAGGCCAGATACCTCGGCAGGCCTTTATATTTCTGTCAGAAGTGTAGTACTGGCACTTCGTAAATCTCTGTCAACCACTCAATTTAGACGATGGCCGATTGGCAAAGTGCCAACCGGTATATACCCGCCGGTGGCACTTTGCCAGTCTGCCGAAGTCTAAATTACTAAGTTGGTATGGTAGCGGTTTACAAAGTGCCACATGGGTGGCAATCTGCCTTATTAGTCGCCGGAAGGTGAATCTTTCTACAGCAGGTACTTTCTACTTCCTGGTATGTACGTATGTACATGTATGAATAGCGGTGAAACAAATTAGCTCAGGCCTACGGAAATGAAGTATCCCCACGCTGCCTAATCGTCACGATGCGAATGCAAAATATGCGCATATCCATAAGGCAGAGCCTCCATAATCAACAGACAGTATGTACAGTTAGTGTGTCGTTATTTCGTAAAAACCCTCACGGTCTAATCATCATTGCAAAAGCGATACAGATACAATGTATGTGCATAAGACCTACAAAAAATTGGGTTTATACATGGAATTCTTGTGTTGGTTAGACTGCACTGAGAGATAGATGAGCAACTACGCAGGAACAGACTTGCTTTGAGCATAAGACTTAGCGAAATTCGTACCCGAGGTTTTAATTTGCTCAACTCTTTTCACATACAGATCAATCACATTTTGTACTTACTTCCAAACAAGGCTCCACAAAAATTGAACGGCACGACGAAAACTACCACATACATATCTTATCCATCGTCGACCTTTGCAAGGAAGCTTGGATGCAGTTAAATAAAGAGTGATCCAGGAAAAAAGAAAATACAATCTACACTGTATCTTTCCTTATTCATTTACGAACCCTGACAACTGGGAGATTTCGAAAGCATGCGCATGCTAGATAGACAACCAACTGCTCAGTTACGTAGGTAGACCGACCGGGCCGGAAACAGACACTTGATTACAAGAAGAAAGAAAAGACCAACCACTCTGTACATACATAAACTATGCAAACATAAAAAAATAGAATCCAAGCAACCGTAGCACGTTGGGCAGTACGTAGGCATCAAGATATACAGGTGAATGCGGCAAAAGATCCTGTACAGAGGTGCTACGAACCGGAATGCACAAAATCGCCTCAAGTTTCAAGTCTAAACAGTGTGGGCGGACAGCGGAAGCGAACCAAAGCCCAGCAGGTATAATGATCACAACGAGGGCACAGTGTGTACAACAACACCCGACCACCAGTTAGTCGGCGGTGAGAATATCTTCAAAAGGGTTGCGACCGATCATCTTCGGCGGCGGAATCGGGGCTAAAACATAAATGTAAATAATGCGCAGCTAAATGTAGTAGAGCAAATATTTCTAGCGTACAGTCGGTGCAGGCCAGCCATTCCTCCAGAGTAATTCGGCCGTCCTTATTGGTGTCGCAGAAACGCATAAAGTTGCGACCGCACCTTCGCACTCCGTGCCACGACTTCATTTCACGTCTGTACACTCGCCACTCGCGTTTCTCTAGTCGCTGAAATCAGCACAATAGCAGGTTCTTGCCTTATTTACGTGCCTCGTTGCCTTATCTACTGACAGACAAACGTAGGGGGTCTGTATCTTTGTATTTTTGGCGAGCAATTCTCAACCCCGCGGCTACCCCCTATCTGGATTTGAAAATTTACCATCCCCTCACCTGAAATGCTAGCCCATTTCTGGTATAAAAGTACTAAATATAATTGTAAAGCTTCAACGTAACAACATCAAAAGGCACGTACAGCGTTCTTGTTGGTGTCGAGTTGCCGAAACTTCCAGCGGACCGCCAACTCCTTGGTAGACATTTGCTCTGAGGCGCCGCTGTCTCCGCTGGCGATCATACTGCTCTGCATCTGCGCGTGCAGTCGTCGGTAGAACTTTATCTGCTTTCTCGGCTTGCACCCTATACCAGCAGTCTATTAGACAGACCAGACAGACAGACAGACAGACAGACAGACAGACAGACAGACAGACAGACAGACAGACAGACAGACAGACAGACAGACAGACAGACAGACGCACTTTTGATCAAGCGAGTCGAGTTTGACTTCTGCTCGCAGTTGGGACGGCCGTAGCGGACAGACGTGCTGGGAATCGGCTTGCCAGAACGCGGCTCCACACACCAACAGTAGTCGGTTGATTTGTGACACTGAACCCGTGCAAATAACCTGAAACGTCCGTCTAGGTACATGCACGGTACGTGTGCTCTAAGAATTTTAGCAAATGTCGGCCGTACGTCAAGTCAGGTATTTATGTTGTCTCCGCACCGACTTGCGCCAGACCACCAGATCGGGACACGGAGACGACGTTTTTCACTCCCCCTACTTCTCTCGTAAATAATTTTTGCACCATAATGTAGAGTTTCAAGACACCAAAATTGTTATAAAACAGCGTTTTGTCTTGTGTGAGCCCCAGTTAGCCCTTTTTCACAGTTTTAGCCAACAATTCCTAGTTTTAGCGATTTTGAGCTATATTCGTGCTCTACCTCCACTCCACGCCGAATTTTTCTCAGAGCCTCAACCGGCGTTAGACAGACATCCCATTCTCCCCTTTCGGCAGATGACATGAATGCTTTATAGTCATACAGCATGGAAAAGGTCATCAGCCGCTTGATTTATAGGTAGCGGCTATGGCAATTATAAGCCAAAAAGCGAAATTCCCAACAAAAATACAAGCTCAAATGTCAGCTTGAACTCTACTAATATAGACACAAATAGCCGTCTAGAAGTGGAAACATTGATTCTTCAAAAATTGCCAGAACGAGCGTAGTTAGAAAGGGAATGTAAAAAGAGCTCTGGAGCAAAACTGAAGACCACTCACTTATACTCAGAACCCGTGCATTCAGGTACGAACACGCCGCTTTCGGACCTGGCAGACGCCGACTCCAGCGCCTTCTTCCGTTGCGCGCCACAATCTGGTCTGTCTACAACACCAGCACTTCACTACTAAGTGCGAACAGAACACTAACTGAAAAACCCAATACCAGTGCCTCAGCTGAGACCCCCAATACCGCAATACCCAATACTTGCATAGCTGGGCCAAAAATTGCATTTCAGTGAAAAGGTACATTCCAGTCGTGTATGCAACATTTTTTGCACTGTGATTAAATTTTGAAGAGGCCTGGCTGCGCCACTGCCCAACCAGGGCGAGAAAATTTTGGGAAAATAGCCTTTTTTAATTTGAACAATAAAGCATTTAAAAACTCATTCTGAGTGTAAAATGAGCAGGAATTAACAGTTTTAGTACTTAATAATTCGTAGTTCAGTCGTGCTTCTTATTTTCGCTGAATTCTTTTGTTAAATTGGCCAGAAAGCGTGTGTGTACCACTCCACAGCCCCACAGGGGTTGGGTGCTATTCGGCGAACACCATTCGGCGAACACCATTCGGCGAAGCACCATTCGGCGAAGGCACCATTTGGCGAACCACTATTCGGCGAAGCACCATTCGGCGAAGCAACCATTCGGCGAAGCCACCATTCGGCGAAGCACTATTCGGCGAAGTACAAAAGCTACCATTCGGCGCAGCACTATTCGGCGAAGTACTAAAGCCACCATTCGGCGAAAACACCATTTTTAAAACCACAATTTATATTTAAATTTTTTTTCAAGCCACCATTTTTTATTTTAATTTTTTATTTAAATAGGCACTACAGTACAAACCACGAACTGAGTACCATTTTCCGTGGCTGACGGAAAATGGTCCGTGCTGCAGCCTATCTTTACTGCTTGGCAGTCCGTGAGTGCTAAGCAAAAAGGCAGCTGCTAGGCCGTCCTAGAGGACATAGTCCGTGGGTGAGCTGTGCGGGTCCGTGGGTTGTTCGTAGGAGTCCGTGACCTACCAAGCGGCGGTTGCGTCTAGTAGGTAATAATAGGGTCAAGCAGAAGCAGACCTCAATTATCTGTTTACTCAAATTACATGGCGCCTGCAGTAAGTAGCAGACGCAATATCAGGTCACGGCAGTTTATTATACGCCTTCGTGCTTTCAATCTACCTAAAAAACTACTTGCGCCAATTCGCGTCAACTGTTTGGCATAGCTGCTGCTTAATTTTGTAGTGCTGCACGAGTGTATGGCCGTAGGAGTGCCGAGTGCTCGGCAGCTGTGAATATAAACGCAGCAAACACAACGTTCTCACGCGTAATAACTGATCTTCAGTCAGCCAACTTTGCTTTAAACAACAGATTTGGTATTAGGGTACACTTTTTAGTGTTCCTACGACTAGCTATTGTTCTATTCTGCTCCGGTCCAGTAGACTTATTTTTTTCTGAACTGAACTGAACTGAACTACTTTTATCGGTAAAAGCCGACAGGACACATATAAACCATTACTGATTGTTTTTCAATGTATCCTCAAGATGCTCATACAATTAGAGAGGTAGCCGCTCAGCCGGTTGGACAGTTTTTTAACAAAAGTTCTTATGAATTTAAAATTTATAATAAATTTAGCATTAGAACAGCTTTGCCCTTAATTAAGCACCAACAAAAGCAAGCAACTTGACCGCGAGGTGAGATACAGACACGTTAGACGGGTGCATTTATTGTAATCTCTAATCGGGCGGGCAGCCCAGGCCCTCTTGTGTAAACAAATGGTGTTGGGTCCCTAACACGTCCGTGGCCGGTCCGTGGGCTCAAATTACAGTCCGTGATATTCCGTAGGGTACGGAAAATGGTACTCAGTTCGTGGTTTGTACTGTAGGTGGACTTTTGGTGAACCCGGAAATTAATTGGCCGAGCGCTGGCTCTTGTTGCTCATTTGTCAGAATTTATGAATGAGCGGCCGGCATGAATGACCTGGCGGCTTAGAGCCATTGGCAGTGGTTGGTTGCGCTCATATCTCATTCATCTGTCTAATTATCCCTTAATTGCTTGTAATGGCCGGCGAAGTGCGCACGCAGCGTAACCGTGTGACCTTTACTCATGAGGGGTTCGTGTACCAGGTCGACAAGAGAGCGGCTGATGGAACGACCATCTACTGGAGATGCCAGCAGCGAGGAGACGGATGCAAGGCACGCCTCATCGCTCGGGATGGACAGGTCTGTTCTGCCTTTTGCGTTTTTAAACCCTAAACAGTGGTAGAACCTGTTGGTTGTTTTTGAAGGGAATAGGCAATCGTAAAAGTTCTGCAATTTAGCTAAAAAGGCGGACACACAGCAAGTGATGATTATATGTAATGAAGAGTTGAGTTTGAATTGAAATCGGTAGTGTTAAAATTAGTGTTTTAGTGTGTTGCGCGTAGGTTTAATCAGCAGCTGCACGGAGGACGTGTTTGGAAGTATGCTGAGCGCACGCGCCCCAGGGCTTGTAAGCGTGTCTCTCTGCCGGGGTCAGCCAGCCTGTCCTATTGTATTCGGGTAATTGCCACGGGTCAGGCTCCCCCGCCCATTCATTCTATTCTTTTGTTTAAAATTGGAAAGCGAAAATTGCGGCATCTTGCTGCCCCGTTTTTGCTGTCTTTTAACTGTAACTGTAAATTTAAGGTGACCGCGTTGACGTCGCTCGCAATCACATCCACGTCACGTACCCGATGGAGCACAGTTAGAAGTGGCTCGCGCTCGCACCCAGTTGAAGCGTCTGGCGAACAGCACCCGTGAAGGTCCTATATTGCTGCTATTAGACTTAAACCTTAAACTTATGCCTTCATGTGTATTGTGCCTTTTCTACTATGTATATTCGTGTCCGTGTATTGCAGTTTTCATAGTATTGTTGTGATTCGTTGCAATGGCCCTATAGTACCTTTACGTTGAGAGTTGTTGTTGAGTTTGAGAGTTCTTGCTAAGTAGTTACGAATAAATTCTATGAACTTCATTGGTGTCATCAAAAATGCTATATGTCAACACACAAAGAAATCATTCTATACGTATGCTTTCCCGGAATGGCGAGTTGCCACTTTCGAAAAATGGTGGCTAATTTAAATAAAAAATTAAAATAAAAAAATGGTGGCTTGAAAAAAAATTAAATAAAAATGGTGGTTTTAAAAATGGTGTTTTCGCCGAATGGTGGCTTTAGTACTTCGCCGAATAGTGCTTCGCCGAATGGTGGCTTCGCCGAATAGTGCTTCGCCGAATGGTGGCTTCGCCGAATAGTGCTTCGCCGAATGGTGGCTTCGCCGAATAGTGGTTCGCCAAATGGTGCCTTCGCCGAATGGTGCTTCGCCGAATGGTGTTCGCCGAATGGTGTTCGCCGAATAGTGGCGCACCGTGGGTACGTACGTACTATGAATCGTACTGGTAGATTCTGTATCATTAAAATAACACAATTTTTATTACCGGCAGCCTAAGTACTGGTGTACTGAGCGGACAGATAAGAAGTTCTACTAACTATTAGTTGATTATCGCAAAAACAGCTTTCTAAACCTAATCATCGATCAACCTTTTCGATTTTGCCAGGTCAACATAGACTTTTTTATTGACAGGTCGCAATTAGTTGGGTATTGGGAAACAAAAACGCCAATACCCAATACCAGTTCGCACTCTATTTACTGCTGCCGAAACTTCGAAAACTCAGCAGTCAGTGGAGTCCGAAGGTTGTCCAGTGCCTCCCTCCTACAAAATGCTCAGTCAAATACCTTCAGTTTGCGACTGCGAGTGTAGCGAGGAGTGCATCTGAGTGACGGAAGAGTTTTCTTGCAACAGAAAGCCGTCGCTGCGGCCGGAAGAGGGAGTCGGATGCCAGACAGAGGCCGAGTGCAGACTGCCTGAAATCAGACACAGCCATGACACCGCCCAGCAGCAGCGCATTTCCTTCCACCAACTACTACTGAGCCAGCCAGACAGAACAAACAGCCCACAAAGCCATCCATACCCATGCGAAGCGACGCAACAGAAGAGGAGGGCTCGTCTCGCTGCATGGACGTCAGTAGGGATTGGCGCTGTGATTGCGATGCCATCAACTCTTCCATGCGGGCCGTGAGCAAGGAAAAGGCTTCCAGGGACACTGAAAGCTTGCCGATAGCTACTGGGCATGCGGGTTAGATCGTGCACCACTACATATATGTACACCGCACTACTGCCGCACTCCATTACCTGTAATGTACTCCATGGCTAGCCCTGCAATCTATGTACACTGTGCATACAGTACGTACGTTTTCCTGGTTTTCCAGCGGTAATTATATACAGACACATATTGACAAGGACTTCTCGACAATACAGTATTGATACAACTTGGCAGCGGTTATTACTACCTTATACAGTCAGGCCGTATATCTGCGGGCACTGTGATGGCACCATATACAGTACGGTACCGAACCCTTGGCTATTGGTGCCGGTGCCTTACCAACCATACATGTGCATGGTCGGCGGCTCAGGGGGACGGCCAGGTCTCGATGCGTACATGTAGTTGCCTGGATATACTGTAGGTGCAAATTTTCGGTGGGAAATTCAAATTTTGGCTTGAAATTTAAATTTTTGCCAAAAATTTTCGCTAAAAATACGAAATTTTCGGTTAAAATTAAAAAAATTGCGGTAAAAAAATCAAATTTTCAACAAAAAATTGCCAAAAAACCACTTTTGTGACAGAAATATTGAGGAAATTTGTAAAAATTTCGGATTTGGTGCGTAGTTGCCTGGAGGAAGGGTGCGTAGTACGTAGCTGCCAAAATTGATTTCTGTGGCTTAAAAACGCGTCCGGAGGCTTTCTAGCAACCTCTAGCAATGTTTGGTAGATTTTTGTTTTCGTCCCCCATACATGTAAGAGGGGTCAGGAGGTCTGCTGCCCCACCCAACCGGGAAACCTTCCTGAGACGATTTTTGCGACCCTCTCGAATTTTTCTGGCAAAAAATTATATACGTACAACAATGTACGTAGGAAATTTTTGCAATTTTTTCAGTTCAGACACAAACATTGCTAAAATCGCCTGTAAAACAGCACTTAGCTGTATTTGAGCCCAAGTTAGCTATTTTTTACCCAAAATTCCGATGTTAAAGCGTTTTTAGTACCCTACTCCCCTTTACCAGAATTTGGGCTCAGAACGCCCCCCCCCCGGCCATCGCCAAACCCCTTCCCCCTTCGGCGATGACCTGTTACATGTATGCATAAAAGATGCTGCCTGCCCACACCAGATGTCGAGAGCCGGCAAATGTAGAGAGGGAAAGGGCAGTAAAAGAGACTGACTGTTGATGTCGACTCCGAGACAGGTGTACCACTCTCTGCGACTGACTTTCCTGTCGTGGTCGAGGTCGCAGGTGCGCGAGAAGCGACGCGCGCAGACGCGCGGCTGCACGATCTTGCGCACCAGACGCTGCAGCCCGCGCAACTCTCGTCTACTGAGACGATTGTTGCGGTTCCGGTCCAACTGGTTGAACTTCCAGTTTATTATCCGCTTCTCCAGTGACACGAACAGACCCTTCGCTGAAACAGCACAGTCAGTTGGTTTGAGAGCAACGGCAGCAAAGACCGACGCACCGTTCTGCGTCACTTTGGTGGTCTGGTCGCGCTCAAACTCGGAGCGGAATAAGTTTATCAGATTCATGTTGAAGGATGAGCGCGCAACTGCGTTGCACTCTGAAATAGATGCTTACAATGTATGTAGACATACAGAGCGTACTGTACTACAATACGATCCCATCTAGTGAGTACACTGTACGCACTACTAGCGATCGACCGGAATCCGGGTCATTCCACTGAAATCAATTAAAATGTCACCTAAAATAGATCGTTGTGTTTTCGTAACAATTCTGACGGCATTTCACAAGTTTTAGCTCGAAATTTTCAACAATGTATGTTCCCTTTTGAAAACCAGCCATCTGTACTTATTTATACATACAGTACATTGTACTGTATTGTTGGCACTAAGTTCATAAATTTGCAGCAATCAATGTTTTGAGGAAAACGGGTACATCAATAAAGACTCTTAGTTTAGCAACATTTTATGGCACTTAAAACCTAGTTCTAACTTATACAAAAAAGTTGTCTTCCGCAACATACGGTGTGAATTTTGCGATTGTTAGAGTTATCTCAATTTTTTAACCCAACTTGAAAAAGTTCCGGTTCCAGCCGGAATTGGCAATTTTCGGTTTCGGTCGATCGCTACACACGCAGGACACACGACTACAAGCATCCATGTAACGGATACGTAATCCGCCGAAGGGAGGGGGTTGGGGTGTCTGGCGCCGGCCGGGGGCCAGAGCCCAAATTATAAGGAGGGGGTTGGGCACTAAAAACGCTCAAAATCGCAAAAAACTGCAATTTTTCGGCTACAAATCGGTAAAAATCGCTAATTTGGACTCAAATATAGCTAAAAAGTGCTGTTTACAGGCGATTTTAGCAATTTTTGTGTCTGAAATTGTAAATAATCTCACAAATTTGCTCAAAAATTACTTGCCAGAAAAATCAAAGGGGGGATCGGGAAAATCGTCTGGGGGCCCCCATCCGAGGGGTCTGGCCTAAGACCCTATGTCCCCCTGTTACATGTATGACAACAAGTACACTGCAGGTACATGTATATTATGTACAAAGCGTGCTAAAAACAACCCAAAAGATTTTTTGCTATGGAAGCTGTTAAACTGAACCGATTAGAATGAATCATCTTTGAATGAAAAATAAATATAAATTATTTAAAGATTGCTGAAATTTTCATTAAAAAAAGATATTCTGCTTGGTTCCTGAGATATTTGCTCTCAAATTCGAAACAGTGATTTTGCTTTTGACAGAATATTGAAACTACCGTTTCCTCGAAACGAAACAGCACACACACCACAGACAAACGAATAACCAACCACGACACTGCACAGCGTTACATAAGCGCAACGTACAATACATGGCAAGGTACGAAGTCGAAAGAAGGTACATCAATAACGCGTAAACATGTAGGTAGACACAGAAACCTACGTACGTATTGAAGTAAAAAGCACACTCAGCCAAAAGCATACCTCGGCGAGGCCTACCCAAACGCCTTCTTGCAGTCCGTCTACCTTTCTTGCCTAAAAGAATAGGGCAACGTAAGCCAGTCCAAGATGACAAATGGAAAAGAAAGACTACCGTAAGGCAGACAGTCAGGTCGTTTGAGGCGGACCGACGTGCCGGGCAACGGTCGACCAGTCTTGGTCACACACCAGCAATAGCCAGTGCTTTTGTGGCACTAAAACACAGACTCTCGTCTTTCTTTGGGCTCAAACTCTCAAACATGGCATGTGGTTGAGATAAGAGATCCTGGTTGGTTTGTTGCGGTCAAATATAAGTTGGACTGAATAAAACAAACCTGCACAAGGGCGTAGCTACCATCCTTCTCGCACTCAGGAATAAAGACGAGACTGGCAGATGTGTTGTGCTTGAGAGCCTGACTTTGTTGGAATGCTCGCTCCAGTTTGCACTTGGCATTGGCTGAAAGACAAACAGACTGAGCGCCGACACAACAGCACCTTATGCATACCCGGACATGGTTCATCGAATTTCTTGCTCACCGGATTGCCGTGACACACCGCCTTCTTAATCTCACACATGGAATTGTAGGTGCGACCGTCAGAGCCGCAAATCGGTGATACGTGCATTTCTGGTGAGGTGCACAGTTTCAACATGTCGCACTGTCTGTTCTTTTGTGCAATATAATCTGCCGACACCTAGAATAGAATGCAGTAGCCATTCAGAATCACTGTGACGTGATGAAGCAATTCTCCATCAGCATGTAATCTGCTCAATCACACACTGCAAAAGAAGAAAAACACCATACTGTACCCAGCATTTCAAAAAGATCGGTGCGCAAGTTTCGAAAAGGCCTGGTTGGGTCACAAAAACACACAAAAAGGCATTCTGAGGGTAAAATTAGCAGCTCTAGTGCGTTTCAGTCCATTTTGCATGATTTGCATATATACCGGGCCTTCTGTCAGCAATTCATTGTTTAGTTGTGTGTTATCTAGTAAATGCTATCTTCTTTACAGTACTGTATCTATAATCTGAAGGATTCATAATTATATATTTTTTCTTTTTATCCTATCTTCACCCGAAAGAGAGGTGGACCACCGAATGTAGTGCGAACTGGTATTGGGTATTGGGTATTGGGTGTATTGGGGTGTTTTCCAGGTATTGGGTATTGGGTATTGGGTTTTTTACCCCCCAATACCCAATACTAAATTGGGCAATTAAAAATAGAGAAAAATTGATGTTGACCTGAAAAATTGATCTAAAAAATCGAAAAAGTTGATTGATGATTTGGTTTAGTAAGCCGTTTTCGCGTTAAGGAGCCGTCCATAAACGACGTCGTTCCAAAATCCCGATTTTTCGGAGCCCCCCAAAATCTCCTTGCGTCGTTTCTAGGGGACCCCTCCCCTAAGACGACGTCGTTTTCGGTTTACCCTCCCCTCGATAAAAGTGCAGTACATACAGAACTGTCATGTTTTCTTGTTAGCATACTGCGCAATCAATAGAATAAATCCCTACAACCACTCTGGGAAGCTTTTCCGCATTGTAGGAACCTTTGACAGAATGTACTTAAATTGAAAATAAATTACAATTAAAGTTCCCTAAAATTCCGAAAAAAGCGACGTCGTTCTTTGCTAACCTCTCCCCCTCCCGGTGTGTCATCTACCGTCACATTTCAGCCGACCCCCTCCCCCTCTAGAATGTCATCGTTTATGGACAGCCTAATCAGCTAAACGTTAGTAGAATTTCCTAAAGTGTACACTTTTCTAAGCGCTAGACCAGTAATAAATTTCTCTATTCTTATCTAAAATATAAATGGTGGCATTTAATGTCACCGTAATGTACTAGCACCGTACCCATGGCGGTGGTGCACACAATTTCCGGCCGAGGTAGGAAAAAATCGCCGTAAGTAAGAAACACGACTGAATTACGAAATATTAAGCCCCAAAACTGTTAATTTCTGCTAATTTTACGCCTAAAACGGCTTCTAAATGCTTTCTGAAAGGCTAATTTTTCAAAATTTTCTCGCCCTGCTTGGACAGCGGCCCAACCAGATTCGTAAAAATTTTTAATTGCAGTGCCAAAAATCTTGTGTACACAACTAGAATGTACCTGTCCACTGAAATGAAATTTTTGGCCCAGCTACGCAAGTATTGGGTATTGGGTATTGGGGTATTGGGGGTCTCAGGTATTGGTATTGGGTATTGGGGTATTGGGTTTTTTAGGTATTGTTCGCACTCTAACCGAATGTACATATGCAGTATATCCAAAGCAGTACATGGCCCATGCGGCCATACCTAGGAATGACATATCGATTACACTACTGGATGCAGTGCATGTAAATAACTATGCAATGTACTGTATGTAATTCCTGCAGTTTGTGCATCTGTGCTGGTCATGTACCCTAGAATCAAATCTTGTCCATTAGAAAAGTAGTGAAGTGAATCATTGGCTCAGATAGTCTTCTGTGCCACAAGGCACTAATCGACTTTTATTAAGGAAACCGCTACATTATGAAGTTGGATAGCTTTATGTCATGTGCCGTGTGCGCAACTTGACAAACAAATTGAGCAAGCAAGGAAAGCCTTATAATCCAATCATTAACGGTTTGTTATGAACGGCCGCCGAAGACGCAAAAGGAAGGTCTTGTATTACCTAAGAAATCTTCCAAGCAAGGCCAGTGAACGTTCAACCACGGAAGTGCCCAGTGCTACCGATCCGGGAGTAAGGACAGCTCCCATCGCTGAAGCCACAGCATTAAGCTCAGAAGACAAGCTCTGTGCCTATCTACTACAAAGTCAAGACCCAGCAGACGTTCGGAAAGCAAGCCTCCGAAACTGGGCCATTCTCGCCTTCATCCAGATATTCCTGGTAAAACTGAGACTGAAGAGGAAAAATATGGCACGAGTTCCGCGAAAGCGACCACGACCACCTGAAATCGTACTCACAGCGCCAACCAATGTGCATCCCAGCAACCAAAGTAGAGTGCCACTATTCTACAAAAGTCCGAGCCCATTCAAACAGTCCTTTTGGTTCGCACCTGACGAAGTGGTAAAAAGTCAGAACAAGAGAGAAACGAGAATAAAATTGAATGCGCTATATTTTCAGCACAACGTAGAAAACCTTGGCTTCACAACTAGACAGTTGGCCTTCGGACATCTGGAGGAATACGACAGGCACCCAACTGCATTCCATCGGTTCGTCTCCAAACACTGGTTGCAGCTCTTCCTGCTCTGCTGCTGCATGGTGCTTATCGTTGTGGTCACAGTCTATTCAATCAAAGACAAAGAACTCGACAAAAAGCTACAGCGAAAATTCGGCTGGAATACAGATTGACCACAATTGATACTATAAAAAAAGTGTGGAAAATGTGTAGAAATCTGCTGTTTAAACCTATTTAACGAAAAACCAGCCAAAAGATCGATATTTACCAACCATAGGAAGACTCTCTCACCTATCTCTACCTTCAGCTTCATCCCCAACTAACCTCATCAATCAGCCCGGACTAGATGGGCTAGCGAAGATGGCCCTACTAATTTGTAATCAGTTTGTGTATACTGGACTTGTTTTCCCATATTAGACAGTAATCTGACATTATGCCAATCAGGAGTGCAAATTATTAGCCTCACCTAAAGACATAAAAAGTGCTAGTTGAGGCAGCCGACCTAAAAATAGCGACACTGGCGTGTCTTGTCCAATTCAAATAGACTTGGTCGGGTTCCAAGAGCCCATAGGGGCTTGGAGGTGAGCGTTGGGTTAATTCAGAGAACGGCTTGTTGTGCGTGGGCCGTAGCAGCAGTTTATGAATGAGCTGAAACCCCCGAGAGCTGCAGGTCGTCGGCGACAGGCGTGCCAGCGCCGCTTTCAGACTGGAAGAAAGCAGGAGCAAAGCGTTACGACGGCGCATAAAAACTGTGCCAACTGTTAGGTTTTAGTAACGATTACATGTCAGAAACCTGGCAGTGACTCATTGCATCGAACCAACTCTTTTTTGGGAAACTCGAAACCGAGTTTAGAAATCAAATCCAATTTACAATTAGGACGACGGGAAACACTTCTCAAGCACCGGCGTGACTCAGCCAACCCCGGCTAATCTCTTAAGCTAACAAGCAGCCAGTTAGTTCTTTCGCCGGCCTCACCTGAGGCGCCCTACCACATAGATGTCCACAATTCTGGTACAAATACTTAAAAGACCTTAATTGTTAGAATTTATCTCTAAAATTTGAAAATTGGTGAAAATTCTAAATCTGGTTCATTTTAGAGCGATTCAGATAGATACAGGGTGTCCCAAAAATGACAACATTTCTTTTGGCTGCCATTTCCGCAAATCTCGACCAAATAAGTTGAAATTTGGAACACATATGCCAAACACATACTGTACAATGTAACAGTTAAACGTGTTTTCCCGCTGTTGGGTAGCCATTAATGTTGGGTAACCAATACCTTGAGGCTTCTGAAGATACAGCGCGTTTTGCTGCGAAATATAAAGTTTGTCTGCTTTACTTGGGTCCACTGATTCCGAACAAGTTTTATCTCTCTCATTAATGTACAATGTAAGCTGTGGGAATTTTGTTTGTTAAAGTTTGGTGCATCAGCATCGGGTCTAACCCAATCCTAACCTGAAAAATTAAAGAATATGTGAAAATGAAGTTTGGAAATTTTGCATGAAAATGGAAACTTTTCTTTTTGCTGTCATTTTCGTGAATGAACCCCAAATGACCCGAAATGGGGTATTTTATGCGTTAATATTTCATTGCTGAGATTAACGTATTCAACGTTTATTAGAACTCACATGTAAAGTAAGGATGCTGACCAGCTGTTTTATTGAGTGAGTGGACAGGAAAAAGAGATCTTCCAGTAAAGCTCATTTTCTCAAGACAGGATCATTCAGTATTGCACGAAATTTTAACGTATAAAATGTCTGTCCTGACAGTTTAGACATTCCCTAAATTTCAGGTCATATGGCAAAGATTCGGGGAAATGACAGCAAAAACGAAAAGTTTCCATGTTTAACGCTATTTCCATAGTTATAGTCAATTTCATTTTCACGTATTCTTTACTTTCTGAGGATTGGGTTAAGCCTGATGCACCAAACTTTAACAAATAAAATTTCAACTATTTGGGCACGTGTTACTACCAAATTTCAGCTTATTTGGTCGAAAATTGAGGAAATGGCAGCAAAAAGAAGTGTTGTCATTTTTGGGCACCCTGTAGTTGACCTGTCAAAACTGAATCCAAACAAAATGCAACCCAAAGCATTTGTTTGTGTGCTAAAAGTCAGTTTTCACTGCAGTAAATTCTTATTTCCAGTCACAGTGCCTTTTATAGCAGTGCTTGATCTCTACCGAAACCATTGGTAAATGAAAATTTCACGCGGTAGTTCTCAGAATCTCTAATGAAGTTATCACTCTAGTGTATGTATTGCAAACAAAGCAGTACAGAAAAACAGAAACCAAGGAAAACTAAGGCTACCTACCAAATGAAAATAGAACTTGTTCTAAACAAACATTGCACTATTTGAAATAGTATTTCAGAACGATGAGCTGATATCAACCGATGCTACAGTAAACATCCACAGAAAGAAAACAATAGCTTGACAAGCCGAATGTGGGCGGGAACCGAGCGAAGGAATTTAATTAAAACCCTCAGGCCCATGCATGAATCTATAGGATATATACCCGCTTCTTTTACAAGTTATTTTTATAAAAGTTAGCTTGTTTTCTTAAAGAATACATTGAATTTTGCAAATTCTAGATTATCACGACGCAAGTAAAACGAAACTGAATACCGCACCTAGGCTACAATGTTTTAGACAGAAAAACATTCCAAATTTTTCCCTCAGCCTGTCGTGCCAGCTGAGAAAGTGGTTTTTCTTAGCTCTCAAAAACAAGGTAGAGCCATATATTTTTCCAAGCGCCTCACAAACGCTTCTGAGTCCGGCCGTCTTTGTTATGCGGCCCATGCGATCGGCTGGAGGGCAAGTTTTTTGCAGTTTTCACGGCTGATCCACCTATTGGAGCGTGCGGTCAGATGAATAGTTCTGACCCGACACCTGCACCCTCACATGCATTCACTGCGCACCTGCGCGCCCGTCTGATTAAAGTCAGCTGCAAGGCATTAGGAATGTTTGCAGGCACACTTTTGTTCTGGATTGTTGGCAAGCGCAACGGATGGGGTGCCGGGTACCGACGGCGCCCCATCTGGCCCAATTTGTCACCGGTGGGCCAGCGGCGCGCGTAAACACGTGCTACTAATTGCTGTTCACACCCAAAAACCAGACGGCTTTTTGGAAGGCGCGCGCGGTTCCTCGTTCCTTCCAAAATACTCCAAGCGCCACTCACCAGAGACTGGTCCTTCAACATCTCTACAGTGGTTTTCATCACAGCTCGGACTTGCGACAGACAGACGATAAGCGCCACATAAAGCAGTAGCATAGTTCTCCTCCGACAGTAGCAACATGCGCCTTCTCGGTGCGACGTTCAAGGCAGCAGAACAGCTCTTGCCATTGTACGTGCAGGTGGGCGACGGCCGCGCAAAAAACGGCCACTACAAAACACTTCTTGCCGTGTTGTTACGAGCGCAGCTAACTCGCCTGTGAACGGCGCTGGCAGACCGACTGGCGACCTCTACCAATTGGCCCACCAATCAACGCGCGCCAACGCGACACCTGGGCGGGAGGACTCGCAAACTGAACTGACGCCTTTTTCTGCCTCCCTCACTTTATTGCACCTGATATCCACTTATGATGGGCACCGATACCATAAATAGTGCCTGCTAGTTAGGACTCTCGGGTAATAAAAATGGGAAGACTAGAGCAAATTTTCTATAATAAAAATTTGCCTGAATCTATGCAGACTGATCAACACTAATTTAGCGAAAATTTAGAGGAAACTACAACTTCAGCCAAACGGTTCTTTACGGTATTGGCACCTTTATACAGTTTTTAATAATTATCATTCCGCTTTGTCATTTATGGTATCGATGGAAGACATTATAGGTAGCCACCGGCATACATACATGTCGAGAAATGCGTGCTGAATTGATTTTAAGACATACGTAAGTGTAGCGGTACTGGCATGAATCGAATGCATTTGCATACACACAGACTTGCTAACGTATCTGTGTGCACCTTTGAAAGCTTTCAGGGCATGAACAAACTGCCTTGCGCTAAAATGAAAGGTAGCCGCCGCTCTACAAAAAGAAGCCATGTCTCACATGGGCGGCATCACGTACTACGGACATGCATTTAGAGGCAAATTTCTGCTGTTTGTTCAGAGCTGTCGTCATACAAAACTGTACGATCATTTGAAAATATGCGATTCAACAAGCAGTCAGTCAAATTACACCTACAACAATCAGGCACTCGATGTGGGAGGGTGCAATAAATTACATCGTAGCAAAGCAAGAATATTGATGGTAGGGTAGCACTACCGCAATCCAGCGGGGTTCCTACCTTACCTACCATACTGTAAAAGTGTTAGGTACCCACCCCCAAATTTATCGTACCACTAAACTACCTGCCATGTGCCGTAGCGGATTTTTGGTAGGGGGAATCAAGCTTCGTAAAGTTTATCCAAATCTGGCTAGAAAGAAGCATACTGTAACTAAGCAGATTCCCCACGCTGATGTAGGTCGTCTGTTATGTGCATAGGCCGTCTGCCTGACTGTCTGTGCGGAGGATAGGGAAACGTTTTGCTTCATCATTGGACACGTTAAAGATTTTCGAAGCAGTTTTTAGATGTACGTAGTTTACTGCATTCGGTTGCAGAAATAATGGCCCCAAAATTGACAGTTTACAACGACTTTCTTTCAATAATATTTATGTCTTGAAGTATTAACTGTTGTTTTATAATCGGCTCGCCTGTCTTGATCAGATACTACTTACTGCCTGCATCACTTAAAATGAGCCGATTCGACATGATCGGCCGCCGCGGTCAAACAACATCCAGTTTATTAGGTCATTTAGTCGCATTTCTCCGTTTACTTTTTGAATCTAGTCATTATTCTTTGTCGCTACCTATGTACGATGTCTGCCTTCGTGTGTTTGTTGCTTTTTTCGATCGTCCCTAGCCAGAGTAAGTAATACTTAGGTAACACAGTCAGGCACTTTGCGCCGTTTATGGTACTGGCATGACCATGGGTGCCGGTACCATATATGGTACAACTACCATATATGGTACCGGTACAGTTACCAATTCGAAGGTAGAGGTACCATTTATGGTACCGGCACCTTATATGGGGCCAGTACCATAAACGGCGTAAAGTGCCTGACTGTAACACAGTCAACTGTTTGCACGGAACGGAGGCACCATCATAAGCATATTTTGTGACACTTAACCCTTTCAGGATTACCATGCCGCAATTTACTGTTGGAAAGTCCGGGGTTAAAAAAATAAGTTCAGGTTCAAGTCAAGTCCAACATCAAAATTTCAGGTTCAAGTCCAGGTTCAAGTCCATCATCTAAAAAACCTGGACAATAGGTTCAGGTTCAAGTCCACTGATAATTTCAAGAATTGTTGAAATTTTGCACTGCCCGCAACTTTTCTGAGCTATATAAGCCTGTCTACTAGTAATGAAAGACGAAAATCACATTTTATGGGGCAGTAGTTTCGTTTTCTCGCATATTCAGTTTGAAAAATAGGTGTAAAAACAAGAAACCAAGAAAATGTTGTGCCATCCGACCGAAAATTTGACAAATTTTGCCTAAATTTTCGCTCAAATTTTGAACCTATTGAGTGAGTCCAGAAAAACGAAACAGGTTCAAGTCCGGCTGAAATAAAATAGGTTCAGGTTCAGGTTCAAGTCCACAGATTTCAGGTTAAAAACCTATTAATAAGTCCAGGTTCAAGTCGGACTTGCCAACAGTACCGCAATTGGAGTAGTTTCGCTGCGGTTCTTTTTTTTGGGAATTTAAGCGGGAGAAAGGCTACCGCAGCTCCTCGCATGATGTTGCCGCAGTGGCGTACCCAGGGGTTGTAGGGCAGGGATGGATATTTTTCCGAAAAAAACCTCGGCCTCTTTTTTTTTCAGTTCTTTTTCGGTTTTTTCCGAAATCGCGGAAAAAAACTCCAACTCAAGTTGAACTGAACTGAACTTTATTTGTCGCCCAAGCAAGACAACATGTTAGTAAATAAACAGCGCAGAAAGAGTGTTAGTGGGCAACAGGATGCACAATGTCTAAAAAGAACGGTGCACCCTTTACTGAAATAGGAGGAAGCCTGAAAGATCTATTTTCTTTAGTTTCTCCGTGAAAATCGTCAAATTTCTAGATTCTACAATATCGTTAGGCAAGGAATTCCAGATGTGTATCACCCTCATCCTTTCTCATCATCAGTTCTCAGTATCCTAGCCTGGTTTTATGGTTCTAACGCTTACTAGGGCCGATCCGATCCGATGTGCGGGGGGGGGCTTTTACAGCCCTACGCTCAGACCTTGCGATCCATTGCGCAACCCCCGTGTTTCGTCATCTCGGACGTTTCCCTTCTATCACTGCCAAGCCACTCTAGCCATGCTGTTGGGCGCCAGGTTACTAGAGAGCGCCTGGCGCATTGACGTCATAGTGCTGACAGCGTCCACTGCCCGGCCGAAGAGGACTAAACCGGTCCCTGTGTCGTCTCAGCCAGCACTTGACGTCATTGCTCTTTCTCCAAGTTGGCATGCTGTAGGAGCGGCTTCGGTGCTATGGCAGATCCAGTTGGTTCCCATTTTACCTACTCGCTGTAACCAGCTTTCGGTGGCCTGGGTGGAGCGTTGTGCCGACGACCAACTCTTTGCAGCAAGAAACTTGCCACGCCGAGAGGATGAACCACTACAACCACTAGGGATGCAGCGGCCGCCGTGACTCAGAGGCAGCGAGCTACCCGCTTACTAGGGCCTTCCTCGGTCTTTTCAGACCAGAAATACACGTGTTACATAGATATAAATCACGAAACAGCCATGAAACAGTGCCTGACATGTTCCACCAATACCGCTATATGCAAATTTCTTACAGCAGTTTGCCTTTTTGGTTTATCATGCCAAATTTGGTCTTTTCTGTTGTTTTTCTAACAGTTTTGAGTCAGTATGGCCTATTACACATCACAAAGGTCCATTTTTAAGAGAAAAATGACATAAATTAGCTATTTTTAGCTTGAGTTTTCCGCGATTATGTTTTTTCCTACCCTCAGGAAAAAAACCGGTTCTTTTCGAAAAAAAAAACGAAAAAAACACCGGAAAAAACACACCTCACATCCCTGGTGTAGGGTATGTACACCCCCTTTGCGGCGGAGGTAGGAAGGAAAAATTAAACAAAAATAACAAAAACGAATTAATTATGTACTAAAACTGTCTATTTTATGCTCAGAATACCTTTTAAATGCGTTTTCGAAGGCTAAATTCTCAAAAATTTCTCCCCCTGGTCGGGCAGAAGCCCAATCAAATCAGGCCACTTTGAACTGCTAAAACTTGTAATTTCGGTCAATTTTAAGTTCAGAATGTTTTTAAACAAGTTCTTGAAGGCTAATTTTGCGAAATCCTGTCGGCGCGACAAGTTTCTTGCCGCAAAGAGTTGGTCGTCGGCACAAAGCTCCTCCCAGGCCACCGAAAGCTGGTCACAGCGAATAGGTAAAACGGGAACCGACTGGATCTGCCGTTGCACCGAAGCCGCTCCAAAAGCATGCCGCGTTGGAGAAGAAGACCTACGATATCATGTCAGAAGCTGTCAGAGGTTCATGGCATCAACACGCCGGCCGCCCTCCTGGTGACCGGCACCCAGCAGCATGGCTAGGAGTGGCTGGCAGTGAAAGAAGGGCAACGTCCGAGATGACGAACCACGGGGGTCGCGAAATGGACCACGAGTCTCGTAGGCCGTAAGCCCCCGCAAATCGGATCGGATCGGATAGCCTGCGTTCCGCTTTTTCGAGTTTAAACGGTCTGGTGCAAAGGGATATGACCGTCTTATCGCTGACTGTTAGCAATTGTTGCCATTTTAATTTTCCGTTACTGACCGCGTAATGCAAGTTTAGGTTCAGAGCCGGTAGATCAAAGCAACATTAAACCGCTGCTGAAGCTTCACGAGTTCTGGTACGAAAATGCCATCGCTGCATTGTTGCAGTCAGTGCAAAGAGAGCTGATTAATGACCATTCGACTATTTATTCAGCTTCTGAACGCAGTTGTTTTTACCAAGCCAAGTTTCTGAAGTCGAAAGCCGAATGTGTGGCCAAACTGCTAGACACCAGAGACGTTTACGGAGGATCAGAAGTGGCATGGATAGGTGGATTTAGAATTTTCCGTGCCAAACGTTCGGTGCAAACCATGTCCCACATGCCAAATCTGGCACCGTCCTCTCATGCAGGCAGCGTTCCCAGGATGTTACGGAAAATATTTTTGGGAAATCGCAAGCCAAGCAACTGGAGAAGATCGCTGAAACGACTGCAAAGAGCCAAGCAGATTTCTAGCTCCCCAGACACTCTTGGCTCGTTTGAAGTGCTGTCTCCTAGATTTTTCCCGGTGGTGAGAGACAGCCCGACCAGCAATAAGATCTTGTCGCCTTCCCTCTTTTCTTTCGACCGCTCACACTCCCTATCTGTGCCTTCGCTGATGAAAGGGATGCCTGTGAGTGAAAGAAATGCATGGCTGGATTTCATTGTCGATGCTTCAGGTAGGCCGTTTCTATTCGACTAGCATTTCTTTTACCCGTACCAATCACATAGCGATTCAAATCATCTAAGACAGAGTTCAATCAACTAAAGTGGATCAAACCAAGTGAACAATACATACACGATGAAACATTGCTGTGCCCTTTCTCACTTACTCTCGGTTCCCTAAGTACGATTCACTTCAGGAGCATCAGAGCGAATGGAAAAAGCACTAGACATTCTCGCAGCATCACCTAAGAACCATTTGTTCTCAGCCACGCTTGACATCGTCAACACATGGAATCGGTTGATCAAGACATTTGACCGCTTACAGCAAGATCAATTGCGTCAGAAAGGGTACGCCTTTCTTGAGAAAGACCAACTCTCTCTTCTGATTGGTCCAGACGCCATCTACAACGAAACCAAGACCCATCTTCCCATCGACTTAGACCTCGATCGATACGGTAACATGAACAGGAAAGAAAGACAAGGAGCTTTAGAAGATGCTATTAGACAGCTAGCGGGTCGACAAGTGGCCGGTATGCGTTCTTGGAACCGAATTTTACGGGCCGCCGTCCCCACGGTCGGCCACACCCTGTCGCCTTTCATTTTGGCGCCAGAGGTAATCTTCCCGCACGTTCTGGGCCCGGTGACCCTGTCTCCGAACGTCTTCTCGCCGCCTGTTCTCAGTCCGAATGCGCTGAGTCCGGAAACGCTCAGTCCCAGAGTGGGAAGACCGCCCGTTTTGTCGCCGTTCATTCTGTCGCCGGAGACACTCAGTCCAGCCGTCCTAACCCCTTTCATTTTGTCTCCGAACGGCCTTTCACCGTTGATATTGAACCCGTACGTGTTGGGGCCGTACATTCTCAGTCCGCACTTTCTTAGTCCCGAAGTTCTGTCGCCCAATGTGCTGTCACCGCTGGTCCTGAACCCTGTCCTGTTGGGCCCGGACATCCTCAGTCATGGAGTGCTCAAGCCTCAGGTCTTGTCGCCCAGACTGCTCTCGCCTGAAATCCCCGAACACCATGATGATCACGGAGAAGGTCACAATGGCGATCATAATGGTAAGGAAGCTGGTCACAATGGTCACAAAGAGGAAGGTGGTCATAACGGCGAGAAAACGGAAAGCCATAATGGTCACCGACAATTCGTGCATAAAAGTGACAAGCAAGTAGACAACTATATGAAAGTTCTGTCGCCCTCGCTTTTATCTTGACTTCTTTCTACTAGGGTGTATGTTTCTTCATATCTTTAGTAGTCTTGTAACTGAGTCAGCAACTATTAAAAATAGTATTCGGGAATTTTGCATCAGCCATTTGGTGCAAAACAAGTTTGGTGTTCATCATCATCAATAGGGAGAGAGCACTCATTGCGTAGATTAGTGTTTGAAGTATACAACATTTTTGGCCAATTTTTGTTTTTGATATGGTCGTTTGAAACGAGACGATGCCCTGTGGTTTGGACTCCAATCTTTCCAACTGTGCTTATTCTGTAACTAGTGCAGTTGTCCACCTATCGGCATTTGTGCTCTGGTATACATTTCCTCACATGAATCTTATAGCAAGAGCTAAGAGGAGGTCTATGGTTATCGGCCTCTAATCGATGAAATACGGCGATATGATATGCAGAAATCGCGAAAACATGCAGTAATTACTTTCTGTTATACAAAATATTAGTCTTGAAGAGTGGAGCAGTCGTTTGATACCAGATTCAGTCGTCTTTGTTAAAAATTTGTAACGGGACAGCTCTGTCACTCTGCCTGCCCATCATTCTTCTTGCTCCGTTTTTTGCGATTGCGATTGCGAAACATTCAGTGCGTGCGTTTTGGTTTGACGTCATATTCTGGTTCTCAGTCATTGCAAGTTCTCTGGACGAAGGCGGTTGGTGGCTGCGCTGTCGAAAACGTTTACGAGGAAGAGAAGTCTGTGTGGTAATCGTTCTTGTGATTGAAAGGAAATGGAGGAAGAAGAAGAAACGGCGGGTGCAGCAGAGACAATTGTGCCGATTGCTGCAGAAGCGATCGTACTAAACGACAACCAACCGACCGTTGAAATACAGGAAGCAGGACCAGAACCGCGAGCCACTCCCGTGTCGATCGAGCTGAAGGCGTCTGCCTCTGAACAAATCTCCGCAGAAGACCGCTATCTTTTGGATTCAATCAAGGAAAACTTCGACAAAAACCTGTTCAGATGGGAGAGCTTTCCAATTGTGCTGCCGCCTCCTCTGCGCTTCAGAGAATCCGGACCAGAAGCCATTCGACTGTTAAAATTTCCAAAAATCTACGATGAATTGGACGAGCTGGCCGTTGATCCTGTCACTGGTAAAATTTTTACTCCACATCGTCAAAGGGCATGTGTATAGAGAGAAATCTTTAAGTTAACAGCATTTTAGACTAGAGAAGCCTAAAAACTGAATTCAGGTGAACCGAGAGGTCTGAATGAGGAGCAACTGAAGCAGATCAGAAGCAAAGGCGAGTTCACTGTGGACGGGAAAGCGTTTCCCGATCAGAAACACAGATGGAAACTGAACAGACTGCTGCAGAAAGGTGAGACCGCTTCACTCTGCCCTGCCAGCTTTACATTTTCAACATTGGAGTTCGCGGGAAACGTTGATTAGTTGTTTTTTTTAAATAAGTCAGTTGCTGAAATAGCTGTTAGCTGTTAGCATACATTTAACAGGGGGATGCCCCGGGCTCGACCCCCTCAAATGACCCCACACACCAAAATGGCCGCGATCCCCCTTACTGGTAGGCCCACCCGAAATTTTCAGATTTTGACTACCCCAACCCATTTTCTGGCCCACGTTTGTTTGAGGGCTCTTTGAAGCAGGAGCAGTCGTAACTCAGACTTTGCGTCAATTCTGCAGTGTTCGGAACTGACTGTGCTTTAGACGCCCGGAGCGTTTTCGACATTGAATGAATCAACTCAGTTTTTCAAAAAAATAGTTATTCAAAAAGGAATATTTAACTTTTACGACTTAAGAAAACTAACCGCAACGCTAGAACTGTGCTGCCTAGCCTACATAACATAGTTGCAACATGGCTTTTGTTTAGGCTACGAAAACGACCGCAAGTCGCTGCTCTCGGCTTTGGCCTTCGCTCTAAAACTGATCATAATCTTCGCCAAAGGCAGACTGGTGGGCAAAATGTTTAGTCTTCGCAAAGCCGTTCAGTATTGGCTGAAACTGCCGAGGAAACTAATCGACCTTCTTGTTGGCTGGCCTCACAGCGAACCTGTGGATTTGTCACGAGTAGCCGATCAGCCGCTTAATGGCCAGTTACTTCTAATTAACAGTTCGGTTTAGACGATAGAGAGCGAGAGAGTCAAGTTTTTGCTGGCCGATTTAGAAGTAGCCGATGGTGAGGAAGAAAAGCTGAAGCAATTTAGTCAGTTCGTTTTGGAGACGCAAGCACAAAACCCCAAACTGGAAGCGCTGAGCCGTTTAAATCTGCCAAAGATGGTTTACCGCTACAAAGATAAGACAGGGTTGGTCGTTTCTAATCATTAATCCATTAAGTCAACTGAATGTCGGTTGATTTAGCAAGACGCAACTGGATTTTCGGCTGTTAAATCCGAGTCTACAAGTGAAATTGCGCAAGCGGTTGTCTGAAATAATCTCAGAGCAGCAAAAAATCGCCAAAACCGAATGGTTCATGGATGTTCGAGACGAAACCATAGAGGTGATTCTTCCGCAATTCTTCTCTTTTCTGTCTATCTTTCTATCTGTTGCTGTTTTGCTTCAGCAACTGAAAGCACAAAACGTTTCGCACGAAGAAATTGAGAGACTGACCAGTGTTAGAGTAGAAGAAGAATTTACTAAACAAGTCTACGAAGCCGTACTCACGGACGAGGAGCTACAAAAAATTGGTAGGATAAGGATCTTCTATATTGCTCGTTTTTCTCTCTCCTCTCTCTCTCTCTCTCGCGCACAGACATGGGCTAGCATTTGGATTGAGGAGGTAAAAGTTTTAAATCTCGATTGGGCTGAGATTGGGGTAACGGCGGCTGAGGCAGGGAGGGTTGAGGAGACGGGAAAGCCTGAAGGGAGCAACCCATCTTTGCCCATGTGTCTGCTAGCATACCTGTAACAGGTAATCCAGCCAAGGGGAAGGTGTCTGAGGGTGAGTGGACTTAATAAAAATCGCTGAAAGACGCCATTTTTCCCCTCATGCAGACAGGCACTTAACGCTGTTTATGGTACCGACTACCTAGGGTAGTGGTACCATATAGTACCGGCACCATTATATGGTACCCCTACGTTCGGCGACTGTGGTGGTAGCATATATGGTACCGGTATTGGTACTAGAGTGCGAACTGGTATTGGGTATTGGGTGTATTGGGGTGTTTTCCAGGTATTGGGTATTGGGTATTGGGGTTTTTACCCCCCAATACCCAATACTAACTGGGACAAGTAAAAATAGAGGAAAATCGACGTTGACCTGAAAAATTGATCTGAAAAAAATCGAAAAAGTTGATCGATGATTCGGTTTAGGAAGCTGTTTTCGCGTTAAATCAAATAAAAGTTAGTAGAATTTCCTAAAGTGTACGCTTTTCTAAGCGCTACACTAGTAATTTATTTCTCTGTTCATATCTAAAATAAAATTGGTGACATTTCTAATGTCACCATAATGTACCAGTACCGTACCCATGGCTATTGCGGTTGTGCACACATTTTCCAGCTGAATTAGGAAAAAAATTCGCCGGAAATAAAAACACGACTGAATTACAAAATATTCACTACCAAAACTGTCAATTTGTGCTAATTTTACGCCCAAATTGGCTGCTACATGCTTTCTGAAAGGGTAATTTTTCAAAATTTTCTCGCCCTGCTTGGCAGTGGCCCAACCAGGCCTCTTAGAAATTTTAATCGGAGTGCCAATAAATCTTTTGTGCACAACTGGAATGTGCCTGTCCACTGAAATGTAATTTTTCTCCCAGCTACGCAAGTATTGGGTATTGGGGGTCTCAGGTATTGGTATTGGGTATTGGGGTATTGGGTTTTTCAGGTATTGTTCGCACTCTATTGGTACCAATGCCAAGGTAGGGGTACCATTATGATGCCGGTACCATATAATGGTACCACCACAGTCGCCGAACGTACCATAAACGGCGTTAAGAGCCTGACTGTGATGTGCAGACTTACTTGCATTACTTTTCTTTTTCCATAATTACTTACTTCTGCCTGATTAGACGACGGCTTGGCTCGACATTTGGTGGCGCTGTCAAAGTTCAATGCGATAGTGCAGAAGTGTGCCGACGAGATCTATAGTCAGCTGCGAGAACTGGCGGACAAAACGCGAACCGATCTCACCGCCCGCTATCCCATCCGATCTCTGATCAAGCGCTGGATGCGCAGACAACTGGAGGCAGTTGAGGCCAAGTTTAAAGAAGACAACCATTTTCTGCTCTATCATAGAGTGATTGCCGAAGCGCAAAAGGACAGTTCGCTTGCGCAGGTTCTTCTGGCTCTGCTTTTAGTTGTCTCTACTAAACAAAAATTCTCTTTTCAGTTTTCTTACCTGCTCAGTCGCGACCTGGCCTTCCTGCAGACCGAGGAATCTAAGTTGCGTGCAGAGCTGAGTGCCAATGCCTTGGCGCAGCCGACGCGCACCTTTCGCTGGGGCAGTTACATTTGGTTGCCGCGAAATTACATCGTAACTCGCAGGGACCCCGAATCAGGGGAGACTACCAGGGTGTCGCCGAACCGCTTCTCGCCTGTAATTTCCGAATACAACTCGGCGCCGCTCAAGTAATGCTAATTTGAGTGAAATCTGACTCTAAGTGTTAGACGATTCATTCAGTGGACCGGTGTACGATTTTGAGAAGAAAACCTATTTCACGCACACCACACGCTATCCGTTCTGGCGCGTCGTCAATATGGGTTATCGATACTGGATCTGGACGCGTAACTGGATGTACAAACTTCTGCTCGTGGTTCCTTTCTGCTCTCCGGTCGGATTTCGCGCTTTAGTTAGGTAGGTTTTGAACCCTAGCAAATCTTAAAAGTTCGATGCATGACTAGCTTTAGGAACCTTGTTTCTTGCGCCAATTAACTAAAAGTTAGCAGAATTTATGCGATCAGTTATAGTGCCCGGTTTTCTAAGTAGCACACAGAAATTGGCTTTCTTTTTTTTATTTGAAATTCTGTATGAAATCCATACATGTAACAGGTCATCCGCCGAAGGGGTTTGGGGTCTGACGCCGGCCGGGGGTCTGAGCCCAAATTTTGGGAGGGGGTTAGGCCATACATGTAACAGGTCATCCGCCGATGGGGGAGGCGGGTTGGGGGGTCTGGAGCCGGCCGGGGGGTCTGAGCCCAAATTTTGGGAGGGGGTTAGGCCATACATGTAACAGGTCATCCGCCGATGGGGGAGGCGGGTTGGGGGGTCTGGTGCCGGCCGGGGGGGTCTGAGCCAAAATTTTGGGAGGGGGGTCGGGCACTAAAAAACGCTCAAAAATCCAAAAAATCGTGGTTTTTTGGCTAAAAATCCCCAAAAATCGCTAGTTTGGGCTGAAATACAGCTAAAAAGTGCTGTTTCGCAGGCGATTTCGGCAATTTTTGTGTCTGTAATTGCAAAAATCGCAAAAAATTTGCTCAATAATTACTTTCCAGAAAAATCGGAGGGGGGGCGGTAAAATCGTCTCGGGGGTCCCCGTCCGCGGGGGTCTGGCCCAAGTCGGGTAGGGACGGCCCCCGGACCCCCTGTTACATGTATGATGAAACGTATTTTTTCCTATTTCTAATGATACGGAATATACACCGAAATACGAATTTTTAACCTTGCAGAGAGCATTGCAGTGGGTATTAGAATTGGATTGAGTATTAGAGGTTCTGGTATTACTCGCGCTCTAAATCTGAATTTAAAATTAAAAAACTAATGCGCTGATAATTGGCTTAATTATTAACGAGCCCGAATTCATCCAAACAACTCTCGGTCGAAAAAAATACTGACGGAGGTCTGTTTCAGTGCCGGTCCGTTCTTCCCGGCCTACCTAATCAACAAGAGCAACGGCACATTGTGTCCAGCCAGACATTCGAAGACGCATTCGTTCGTCTCGCGTCTTCGGGCGCTCTGGCGTCACGTGCACAAGTCTCGCGTGCGGTTCGAGGCCACCGAGGACCGGGGCTTCCTCGGAAAGTCGGTCACTCGTCCGTTGAACCTGTTCTGGAACTACGTAATCAAGGGAGTGTTCGGTTCGGTCATCCTCAGTCTAATCTTTCCCGTCCTCTGCATTACTGCGCCGTCTGTCAGTCTGGTGTTGGGAGCCACCGCCCCTCTCTGGATGCCTTTCATGGTCGGTCTGCACTACCTGTTCAACCTTCTCGTCTACGACAGAGATTGTCCGACTCGCAATGATGATTTCTGGTCCAACGTTTGTAGCCGCGGCCGTCTCTTGCCCATCTTCGATTTTGTCATTATCAGAGTGGGGGTTTTGGCAGTGCTCCAACCAATGGCGGCAGTGCTGTGCGCCTTCGTAGTCTTTCCGCTCTCCAGTGTCTTTGTTACGCTGCTGGCTCTGCTAAGACATGGAGTGCGCTCGCTGTGGGACACGGCCATGTTCCATATCGTGATCAAGCGCTTTGGCAGAGTGCCGGCTACTGATAGTTTCGTGGCGAGACGCGTCGCTGGGCTGGGTGAGTGCGTTTTATCTTGCTTTTGATCGTACATTTAGCAGCTGCCTACCCCCACCCGACTTACGTAGGTCAGCCCCCTGAGACGATTTTATGATCCCCCTCCGCATACATGTAACAGGTCATCCGCCGAAGGATGGTTGGGGGTCTGGCGCCGGCCGGGGTTCTGAGCCAAAATTTTGGGAGGGGGTTGGGCATTAAAAAAGGCTCAAAATCGAAAAAATCGCAATTTTTGGGCTAAAAATCGTCAAAAATAGCTAATTTGGGCTGAAATACACCTAAAAAGTGCTGTTTTGCCGGCGATTTTGAGAATTTTTGTGTCTGAGGGGGGTAGGTCATAACCTGAGCGGGTGGCCAACCCCCTCAGACCCCCCCCTTTTGCCCATGTCTGCACCTACTATGGCCTGATCTCCTCCCATTTTTATACTTCTAGACAAGAGAATTGCTAGTCTGTAAAGTTAAACAGTCGATTTTTCACTTTTAGCACTCTCTACCATTAGCGTTTTTATGGTCTCTTACATACATGTAACAGGTCATCCGCCGATGGGGGAGGGAGGGTTGGGGGGTCTGACGCCGGCTGGGGGGGCTGAGCCAAAATTTTGGGAGGGGGGTGGGCACTAAAAAACCGCTCAAAAATCGAAAAAAATCGTCAAAAATCGCTAATTTGGGCTGAAAATACAGCTAAAAGTGCTGTTTTGCAGGCGTTTTTGGCAATTTTTGTGTCTGAAGTTGTAAAAAATTGCTCGAAAATTTACTTGCCAGAAAAATCGGAGGGGGGTCGGTGAAATCGTCTTGGGGGGGGGTCTGGCCTAAGTCGGGTGGGGGCAGACCCCCCTGTTACATGTATGGTCTCTTAGTAGCAGTTGGCTGGCTAGAATGACGTATTCTTGGTTAAGCCGATAAAACAATAACGCGACGAGAGAGTGTTTTGTGTTGCAGGACTGAGCCGAGAGTATTTCTACCAGATCCACCCTAGTCAGGCGATCGTGGCGGTGGAGTACGAGATAGAGTTGGACGAGCTGAACGAGTTCGCGCGCGCCACCAGAGACAGAATCGACGCTCCTGCCGACGCTTTCCGCTCCAGAGTCCGTGCCATTTTCGGCCCATTCGGAGCTGCTGTCGACGGCTCCCATCCCCTTGTCACATCTCTCAGAAAAACATCCGATGTACGTTTGTTTGATTGTTTTCACCAGGGTGCATAAAACCAACATACCAGCTCTCCTTTTTGGAAGTACAGGGTGTACCAAAAATATCCCAGCCGATTTTTTCTGTGGCAAATGCAAATCTCAACCGATTTGAATGAATCTTTTTTGAATGGAAGACAAATAAATTCTTGACAGTTTGGTGAAATTTTCATAAGATACTCTGCTTGGTTCCTTTCCTGAGATATTTGTCCTCAAATTTGGAACACTGATTTGGCAATGAAGAGTGATTAAAACAACCCAGTAGATTTTTTACTTTTCCACCTGTAAAGTTGAACCGATTTGAATGAGTCCGATCCGATCCGATCTGGCGGGGGGCCGTACGATGTACAGCCCTACGATCAGACCTGCACGGTCCATTTCGTTACCCCTGATATCGTCATCTCGGACGTTTGCCCTTCTTTCACTGCCAACCCACTCAAGCCATGCTGTTGGGCGCCAGGTACTAAGAGAGTGTCTGGCGTGGTGACGTCATGGTGCTGTCAGCTCCCAACGGCCGCCCGGCCGCAGGCACTAAGCCGATATTGGCCTTATTGCTGGTCTCTCAGACGGCTCCTGACGTCGTTGATGTTCCCATCCACGCGGCATGCTTTTTGGAGCGGCTTTCGGTGCAACGGCAGATCCAGTTGGTTCCCATTTTACCTACTCGCTGTAACCAGTTTTCGGTGGCCTGGGTGGAGCTTTATGCCGACGACCAACTCTTTGCGGCAAGAAACTTGCCCCGCCAAGTGGATGAGTGCACGACGTCGCGCACAGTGGCCATGCGGCCTAAACCACTACACCAACTGTGCCGGCTTGAATGAGTCCATTTTTAAATAAAGATTGATGAAAATTTTATCAAGGTGCTCTGCTTAGTGCCTGAGATATTTACGCTCAAATTCAAAACAGCTTTTGGTAATTAATCAGAGCAGAACGATTCGGTTGCACTTCATAATAAAACAGATTCCTACGGCTGGGGGCTAACGAGACTTTACTGGTGAAGCAACCGAGTCTGTGTCGCCAGTAAAGCCTCGTTGCGTTAGCCCTTGGCTGTAGGAATCTGTTTTATTAAGAAGTGCAACGGAATAATGGAATTCACTCTTGTTCATTAACTAGGCAGGCAGGAACTATCTTAATAAAAATTTACCAATCTGTCTACAATTTATTTGTCTTTCTTTTATAAAAGATTCATTCAAATCGGTTGAGATTTGAGGGTTACCACAGTAAAAAATCTGCTGGGTTGTTTTGTGGCACACCTGTAGTTGCATCTCTTCTCTTAGGGCTTTCCAACTGTAAACGCAAGAGCTACCGTAAATTGGTTTAGGTTTCTCTTCTTTTGGGACATACATGTACTTTGGGGTTGGGGTTACCTGCTGGCTAGAAAGGCCAGACCCCCTCTCACCTGAGACAGTTTAGGGACTCCCCGGCCTAAAATTCATGTTCTGTAAAGCGGCTCCAGTATTTATTAACTCTCAGAAGTCACTGGTTCTCAGCTTAAAATTCGGCTAGAATGCCTTTGGTACACGAATTTGGCCTTTCTGTTGCTGATATTTAGGACAAATCGGTGTTTTTTTGAAGCTGTTTCTGTCATATTTTTTGCTTGTTTTTAGCTTTTGAACGCCATTTGGCAGCTTAAATTAGCGATTTTTATTTTTAGCCTTATCGAATAAAACCGCTAAAACGCATTTCCAGCTCTTTTGGAGCTTTTAAAATTTTGGACCCCCTTTCTGGGCAAAACCCCCAGGACCCCACCCTGCCTTAAACGGACATCCTGTTACATGGGGGAAAAGTTTATTAATAGCAGTAACGAACGCATGCATAAACAAACCTGTTTCAATGGGTATGTGTGCAGAGACTGAAAGAAGATCTAGAGAAACAGTTGGAGTACCGTCGCAAGCCGCTTCACTTCGACTTCCCCTACGAGCACAAGTCTAAGATACGTCTGACCGCTGCAGACCTTCACTTTACACTGAAGGCTGCAGCTAAACTTCTTCAAGTTCTCTACCCGTCCCACGTCATCCAACGTTTGAACCATGATGAGAAAACCTTCTGGCAACGACGCAGTCTTCGTTTCCGCGACTGGGAGGGCCTCGCCAGTCAAATGCTACAGAACGTTTTCGGGTACGTCTGTCTCCGCTGGATCAGACACGAGCCAGCATTTCCGCTGAGGGGTGCTGATTTTCAGTTCCCAAACTCAGATTATTCGAATGCAGACGTTTTTGAAATTATTTGGGGGCGTTGCCGGTTGGACAAACGTGACATCATTTGCTTTTAAAGATGCGGGTTGCAAAATGATGACTACCGGAGATTTCCACTTAGTATCCCATCCCACTTAATAACCCACTGGGATATTACATGGACCCTTATTCCGCTTTATATCTCATGGGATATTACTTGGCGGCAATGTTTATGTCAAATTTGTAACAATTCTTTACACATTCATACTGTATGTATGAAAAAACATAGTTCCAGTTAATATCCGATGCCGTTTGCACTTAATATCCCATGGCTTTGTCCAGTTAATATCACTGGGATATTAACTGGCGGCAATGTTTTCACTGAGAAACGTGATTTTCCGTGTTATATCCCCTGGGATACTAAGTGGAAAACTCCGGTAGGGAGGGAGAGTTGAAAGCTTACATATAACAGGTCATCCGTCGAAGGGGGTTGTGGACATACATGGGCCGGAAAAATCCGGAGGGGGGGTGGGGGGGTTGAGACCTCGGGGGGGGGGGGGGGGGGTCCCCCACGCTATTTTGGCTTAAATAAGCGAAATTTTCTCCCTCCGGGAGGGGGGGGGGACGGCCGAGGGGGGGTATGGCCGGCCGAGGGGGAGGGGTACCCCCCCCCCCCGGCCCATGTATGGTTGTGGAGTCTGGCGCCAGCCGGGGGTGGTGAGGGCAACCAATTCTAGGTGAGGGAGTTGGGCACTAAAAACGCTCAAAAAACGCAATTTTGGGCTAAAAATAGTCAAAAATCAATAATTTGGGCTCAAATACATAAAAAAAGTGCTGTTTGCAGGCGATTTTAGCAATTCTAGTGTCTGAAATTCAAAAAGAATCGCAAAAATTTGCTCAAAAAATTACTTGCAAGAAAACTCGGAGCATACATGTCGCTGGGTTTTTCCGTGGGGGGGGACCTTTTTCAAATCCCAAATAGGGTTTTGGGACCAAGTCCAAAGTGGGTTTTGCGACCTTTTTTTAAGGTCCAAAAGTGGGTTTTGTCGACCTTTTTTGGGGTAAAAAGTGGGTTTTGTCGACCTTTTTTAGAGATTTTGGGGCGAAAAATGGCTTCAAAACCCTATTTGGACCGAAAAAGCGTTAAAAACCCTGTTTTTGCATTAAAAATGCCTTGTAAACCCTGTTCAGATAGAAGAAAATGCCTCAAAAACCGAATATTGAAACAATGAATGTAATAAAAAGCTGTTTTGCGCTCAAAATACGTATTGAATATGAGTTTCAGCGATAAAATACAGATTGAAATGCGTTATATTGACTAAAAATAGTCCGGAGAATCCTAATTTCGATTCTAAGGCACGCGCAAAACCCTGTTTTGACTTATAGGATTACTAAAGAAAACCCTATTTAGTGATTGAATGCAGTTCTTAAACCCTGTTTAGGGTTTCTAATCAACCAAAAAACCCTCTCTAGGCTTTCTAGCCAGTGTTAAAGCCCTGTTTAGGGTTTAAAAGTAGCCTAAAACCCCTAATCAGGGTTTAAAAATAGCCTAAAAACCCTAATTAGAGTTTGAAAGTAACCTGAAAACCCTGTTTAGCGTTTCAAAGTAGCCTAAAAACCCTAATCAGGGTTTAAAAGTAACCTAAAACCCCTAATCAGGGTTTAAAAATAGCCTGAAAACCCTAATCAGGGTTTCAAAGTAACCTGAAAACCCTGTTTAGCGTTTCAAAGTAGCCTAAAAACCCTAATCAGGGTTTAAAAGTAACCTAAAACCCCTAATCAGGGCTTAAAAGTAACCTGAAAACCCTGTTTAGGGTTTCAAAGTAGCCTAAAAACCCTAATCAGGGTTTCAAAGTAGCCTAAAAACCCTAATCAGGGTTAAAAGTAACCTAAAACCCCTAATCAGGGTTTAAAAGTAGCCTAAAAACCCTAATCAGGGTTTGAAAGTAACCTGAAAACCCTGTTTAGGGTTTCAAAGTAGCCTAAAAACCCTAATCAGGGTTTAAAAGTAACCTAAAACCCCTAATCAGGGTTTAAAAGTAGCCTAAAAACCCTAATCATGGTTTGAAAGTAACCTGAAAACCCTGTTTAGGGTTTCAAAGTAGCCTAAAAACCCTAATCAGGGTTTAAAAGTAACCTAAAACCCCTAATCAGGGTTTAAAAGTAACCTGAAAACCCTGTTTAGGGTTTCAAAGTAGCCTAAAAACCCTAATCAGGGTTTCAAAGTAGCCTAAAAACCCTAATCAGGGTTAAAAGTAACCTAAAACCCCTAATCAGGGTTTAAAAGTAGCCTAAAAACCCTAATCAGGGTTTGAAAGTAACCTGAAAACCCTGTTTAGGGTTTCAAAGTAGCCTAAAAACCCTAATCAGGGTTTAAAAGTAAGCTGAAAACCCTGTTTTAGGGTTTCCAAGTAACCTAAAAACCCTAATCAGGGTTTCTAACCAGTCTAAAAACCCTATTTAGGATTTCTAAGCCTTACAAAACCCTGTATTGGGTTGTAGGGTAGGCGAAAACCCAATTTTGTGCTGCAGAATGTATTGTCTGGGCTAAAATTTCCTTTACTTTGGAATCCAAAAGTGGGTTTTCAGGTCCCCCCCCAAAAATCCGCTGGGGGGCCTTTTGCCGAAAAATCGGGCTTGGGGGGGGGGCCGGCCCCCCTTTACACCCCCCCAACGACATGTATGACTCGGAGCGGAGGTCGGGTCTAAGGCGAGCGGGAGCAGACCGTGCCCATGTTACAGGGGTTACATTACGGTCGAACGAAAGATGGCCAAAAATTGGTGACGTCATTTTTGCACGGTCCCTATCGCTGATAATGGAAAATTTCTGTTATAGGTCGCAGTTCGTGGAGCCGCTGGAAGAGAGTGAGAAACGATTTGAATTGGAAGTTCGTCACATCGATCTGAAGGAATATTTGGGTCAACTGCTGACGGCCGAACACCGGGAAGACTTGGACAACGTCACTCCTTACAAGGTTTTCTAATTCAATTATTATTCAGTCGGCTGCAATCGCTCTGCTTGCCATTTCATTCTGTACTTAATGTAAGACCCCTAAACCTCAAGGCCGATTCTCCGCCTCCGAACTGTTTTTAACTACCACCATATTAGTCCGAGAAGCTTTGTTTGGTAATTTCTTTCTCGTGTTGTGTGTTCCTCTGCCAAGACGACAGTGGTGGCTCGCGCTGAGCTGCTCCATAAAGTATGTGACTTGGACAGAGTGATTGTTTAGGACAATTTCCGTGTCAAGTACGACGTAGTGCCGCCTGACCTTTCGCACGAGCCGTTCCTGGATTTTCCTTGCTGGGGTATGGCTATAAGCTTGGGTCAGATAGGTAAGGCACTTCGCTCGCTACCAGACCTTCCTCTGATCCCAGTGCTTATGTCACTCGTGCACAACAACACGATGAAAGACAGTCCTGAGATAGTCTGTGATTCTGATTTTGCCAAGCGTCTCTTTGACTTCTTGATGACTACTAGTAGTAGGGCCGGGTATGGAACCTTCGATTTTTCTAGTGTTTAGGTTTTTCTAAATGACTGTCATGCAGGCGTGTGCAGTAGTTCTGCAATTGTGACGTTCTAACTTTGATCCACAAAAGTGATAGTATGTGCAAGAAGTCTTCTACAATTATACTACTACATTCGAACGAAAGCATGGTGTCATTTGAAAGCACGATTTTTTTGTGTTTTGCGTCAAGGTCTAACTTGCGCTGGTTGCAAGTTAGACATTGACAATTGATGTCACATAAACGCCTGCTAAATCTGCTATCTAATATCAGCTACGTACCTGATTAATGAACATAAACACGCCTAATGAAACGTTTTCGATTACGAAACACGGCCGTTTGTTCCAATACCTACTACTATGTAGTGGCAGTGTGAGCTTATTAGCTTTCTTATTGTTGTTTAACGTTACTAAGGCAGCCACGGGTGTTGATACTTTGCTTTATTGACTTCTTAGAAGCTAGTTTCCAATATGTCTGGGGCTAGCTATGTGATAATTGCTGTGAAATCTTTGGTCAGTTAGGAGAATCGCTATTTATGGAAAATATTGTGTGGCTCAGCTTTTGTTTGGTCAGTTGGAAGAATTTTGTGCCCCAGCATTTATATTATATACGGATTTTTAGCTGCCTGTGATCAAATTTCATTTTTGATGCTGTGCTTTTTGTGATTTGTATGTGTCTGCCCACGCCCTTGCACTATTTGACATTCGCGTATGTTATGTGCCTTCAGCTTTGTAGTCAAATTATTGATTGCTTGTTTTCATTTTTTTATTCTTACACATTTGTGCGTACGTACATATTCGTACTGAAAATTATCAATACAGTAATTCGCGGGAAGTACTTATTTGAATTTCCCAGTTTGTTGTTTCTAACCACAAGAATTAACATGCACTTTCAACTTAGCTATAAATAAGAAAGGTGTTCAAGCAACTTTTTTCGCTGGGTCTGGCTGGTGTCATAAACATGTCACACCGATCATTGTACACTGAGTACGCAGTCCGACCACGCTCAGACGCTTGCCCAGCTCTACGTCTCCATCTCCAATGTGCCCGCTCTTACATTTTGAGGCAAGGCTTCCTCTACGAATAGTCTGACAGCCTCTCTCCTCAGAAAACATAGCCAGCTCCCCAATTCATTCACTCTTGTCGACCAACAGTTTGCCGTGGCAGCCGAACCAGATGGGCAGAGAGGGGGTTGTAGGGCAGCAGCAGGTAGCGGAGGTTCTCCAGCACTACGTACAATAGGTATCGTCGTCTGCTTTGAGGAACCAGTCGAACTTACTCAGAAGACGACTGTGTCTGTGGATGTACTGGAAGGCCTGCCTGTAACTCAGTAGACATCCAAACACCAGCCCTGAACTGAAGTGGAGCAAGCGTGACCCAATGCCCATCACTATCGTGGAATATCCGCTGCGAATAATGACATTCACTTAGTGTACGTATACTCTGCTCAAAAGTAGTACCAGGCTGTTTCTACCAAAAAGGCAAAACAATGGAACACGCACCAAGTGCGGCTGTGCTTGCTCTTGCACAATAAATCAGATTAAGTGCATAAAGAAACGTAGAACTAACCTGTTTGTTTGTTAATCGAAATGGACTATTCGTATAGCTGTGGGTACAGAAGAAATCTGCAAGAAAGCATAGTGGACCGTTTCTGGAGTGGTCACGAAATATTTGCGTAGCGCCTGGTACTATATACACTGTCTCTCGATCGGCCTCGGAGGAGCATAGCATTCTTACTGTTCCTGGTACAACTTGTTCTTGTATCGCTGTGTTTTTGTGCAGTTTAGTTTTCGTTGCGTACACTAAGACTAAACATCAATCACTCGAACAATTTTACGTATGAACTTCGCGTATTGTTGTTTGTTTGGTTGTTATGTAACTAGATATTCCGTGTACGGTTGCTATGTTATTGGTTCCACTTCCAGTCAACTCTGTCACTGACAGTAACAAACAAACAATTTGGTTTGCTCAATAATTTTTGGTGTTCCCAACGCCAGATATAACTTCAGAGGAATCGAGTGACCCTCTACCACCGCAAAGGCTGGGACAAGTGGTGATGAATAATGGGCAGATTTCGGTCACTGGCACTCAACGTTGGCGTAGGGATGGCGTGTGGGTGTGTGCTGACTTATTTCTACTTGAGCGCTTCTATTCGATTCAAGGGGTTTCTCCTGCACATCACTCAGTCCAAACGGAAGCACAATGATCCCGCTTTTGACGTGAAATTTCTCAACGAAAGTAAGGACTCAGCCTTTCAAAATTATCAGTAAAGCTACAAAATAATGTTGTTAACCAGAGCAATTGTTACATTCAATAGGAAGTTTGCAAGTGTAAGGACAAAAGTGACAATCAAAGCGCAAGAAAGCAATTTCAGGTCCATCGGCAGTGGTAGAAGGGATGTCACGAGTGCGTGTCTACTGCTGGATCCTGACTTCCAGAGCAAACCACCAGACCAAGGCTAGACACGTGAAGGCCACCTGGGCCAAGCACTGCAACAAGTTCATCTTCATGTCATCAGCTGCAGACTCTGAACTGCTTGCAGTGCAGCTGGAAGTGGAAGAAGGAAGGGATTGGCTGTGGGCCAAGACAAAGCAGGCCTTTCAGTACATCCACAGACACAGTCTTCTGAGTGAGTTCGACTGGTTCCTCAAAGCAGACGACGACACCTACGTAGTGTTGGAGAATCTCCGCTACCTGCTGCTGCCCTACAACGCCTCTCTGCCCATCTGGTTCGGCTGCCACTTCAAACTGTCGGTCGACAAGGGGTACATGAGTGGCGGTGCTGGCTACGTTCTCAGCAGAGAGGCTGTCAGACTATTTGTGGAGGAAGCCTTGCCCAACGCCTCGAAATGCAAGCAGACGCACGCCGGCGAGGAAGATGTGGAGATGGGCAAGTGTCTGAGTGCGGTCGGGGTGGAACCGATCGACTCTCGCGACCGTCTGGGACGACACCGATTCCTGCCCTACATGCCCGACTACCACTTATCACCTGAACGTTCTGCCAATGAAAGTTCTTGGCTGGTCGACTATTCAAAGTACCCTATTAAGCAGGTACTGTTGTTTTAGACTTCAGTGGGACTTGAATTCAGATCTTTGGAATAGGTAGTATGTATTACAGTCAGGCACTTAACAGTTTACCGTTACGATAGGTATGGTACCGAGAAGGGCGCTAAGTGTTTGTCTGTAGTGCAGAGCATTTTAGGGTTTGGAGTGCTGCAGTGATTACGCAGTGAGCTTCCACTACGCCAGTGCCAATCAGATGTATATGCTGGAATATCTAATATACCACTTGCGTACTTACCGTGAGCTCAACTTATCCAAAGTTTCAGCTTCAAAAAGCCAAGAGAGTGATGAAGAATTAATTCAGGCTTTGTTGAGAAACGGTCTCAACCAGAGCACGGAACTATTGAGCGGCTAAGTTTTCGCTTGAAATTTGATTCTACTTGTATTGTTACATCACAAATATGCAGATGCAGAGGTATTGTCATTTTACAAGTACGTTGAAATTTCCATAAAAAACGCAGCAACCAAAAATTAGAAAACTCAACGATACCCAGCCTGACACAGAGCATGCAGGCAGAGCAGAGCTAGGGAAGCAAAGGAAGTTAGGATGTGACTGTGATGTGGGTATTCATGACGGGCCCATCGAGTGGTCAGCCCTGGGATTCTGGCCCCGCCCGGTGCAATCCATCCATAAGGCACAACGACTCGGACAAATAATACAGACTGTAAGATTTATTTAAATTGACACGGTGACACAACAGATCTGTTCCTCATCGATACAATGGAAAGATGGCGCATCGAACGTCTGCTCACTTTGATGTTGCTGACGCTGACACTGGTTTTGGAGCGAAACGGCGGTTGTCGGCAGAGCAACAGAGCCACAATTCCGTCTCTCATGTCGGTAAGCCGTAAGTATAAAAATATGTTCAATAGGGAGTTTATGTTCTGTATAATACTCGAATATGGAGATATCACTGCCCAGGCAGTGGTGGAGCTGCTGTCTGCTAACCAACTACGCAGAATATTAGGAGAGACATAGAAAATCAGCGTGAAAGCCGCCGCCGCACCTCTGACTTTTATCAGTCCTTTCTGGGCGTTTATTTTGCTCCTGGCTGCACCTGCATTTTGCGCTACTGGTTTGCGTCTCCAGTAAACAAAAGGAATCAGCATATAAATAATCACACTCACGGTGCCACTTAGCACTCTGATAAAGAAGTAGTAACTTTTGAAAAATGAGTGGCCTATAGTCCAACTGGTCTGACAGATCATGTTATAATTTTGGCCGGGGCCTTGCCTGTACGAAACAATACAAAGCGTAAAGGCACTGAGAACTCCGTAAGCGTAGAAACTGCCCACCAGCCAGTAAGCGTACGACTGCTTCAATCCCAAATAGACCACCGGCACAGCTACGGACAAGAATCTGTCAACTGAAGCGGCTGTGAGCATCGTTGCTGCTAGAGGGGCTCCAAGCAAGAACAGAAACGAATGAGGCTTGAGCAAACACTCAAAACTACTCTGACCGACAGAACTGTTGCCGCTGTAAAATACCCAAATACGGTAAATTCCGGCAACCAAGTAAGCTAAACCGAGTATAGTGTCGGCTAGCGCTAAGCCTGCTATGACGAGATACTCTTTTTTCATTCGTAGAAGAGGAAACTTGATGATGGCAGCCGTCACCAGCAAGTTGAAGACAGCCAGAGCGAAACCTTCTAACACGTACAGTTGGTAGGCTACTGGCAGCTTGTAAGCTTCTATGGTTTCCAGTGACAGGTTGAACTAAACAGATTAAATGCAAAGGAGAAATGATAAACCTAAATCACCATTTCCTGAGGGTATCCAGAACTATTCAGTGCTGCTAGCATACTTTATAGCAATAATGCCTGTGCCAGCAATCCTGCTGAGTTGGCACACGCCAGTCAGGCACACCATTCGCTGATTGCACAGGTGCTCGGCAGATGAAGTTGAGCTTCCTTAGCACGGCATTCCTTTGAAATGCCAAACCTCTGGTAAAATAGGGCGATTTTGAGACTGCAATTCAATAGTCGCGTGGCAACGAGTACAGTAGCATACATGTCGCTGGGTTTTTCCGTGGGGGAGGACCTTTTTGAAATCCCAAATAGGGTTTTGGGACCAAGTCCAAAGTGGGTTTTGCGACCTTTTTTTGGGGTCCAAAGGTGGGTTTTGTCGACCTTTTTTTGGGGTAAAAAGTGGGTTTTGTCGACCTTTTTTAGGGATTCTGGGGCGAAAAATGGCTTCAAAACCCTATTTGGACCGATAAAAGCCTTTAAAACCCTGTTTTTGCATTAAAAATGCCTTAAAAACCCTGTTCCGGTTGAAAAAAATGCCTTAAAAACCGAATATTGAAGCAACGAATGTAATAAAAAGCTGTTTTGCGCTCAAAATACGTATTGAATATGAGTTTCAGCGATAAAATACTGATTGAAATGCTTTATATTGACTAAAAATAGTTCACAGAACCCTAATTTCGATTCTGAGGCACGCGCAAAACCCTGTTTTGACTTATAAGATTACTAAAAAACCCTATTTAGTGATTTGAATGCAGTTCTTAAACCCTGTTTAGGGTTTCTAATCAACCTAAAAACCCTCTCTAGGCTTTCTAGCCAGTGCTAAAACCCTGTTTGGAGTTTCAAAGTAACCTAAAAACCCTAATCAGGCTTTGAAAGTACCTGAAAACCCTAATCAGGTTTGAAAGTAACCTAAAAACCCTAATTAGGGTTTCAAAGTAACCTGAAAACCCTGTTTAGGGTTTCAAAGTAGCCTAAAAACCCCAATCAGGGTTTAAAAGTAACCTGAAAACCCTGTTTAGGGTTTCAAAGTAGCCTAAAAACCCTAATCAGGGTTTGAAAGTAACCTGAAAACCCTAATCCGGGTTTAAAAGTAACCTGAAAACCCTGTTTAGAGTTTCTAAGTAACCTAAAAACCCTAATCAGGCTTTGAAAGTAACCTGAAAACCCTAATCAGGGTTTGAAAGTAACCTGAAAACCCTAATCCGGGTTTAAAAGTAACCTGAAAACCCTGTTTAGGGTTTCAAAGTAGCCTAAAAACCCTAATTAGGGTTTAAACGAAACCTGAAAACCCTAATCAGGGTTTAAAAGTAACCTGAAAACTAGAGTGCGAACTGGTATTGGGTATTGGGTATTGGGTATTGGGTGTATTGGGGTGTTTTCCAGGTATTGGGTATTGGGTATTGGGTATTGGGGTTTTTACCCCCCAATACCCAATACTAAATTGGTCAATTAAAAATAGAGAAAAATCGATGTTGACCTGAAAAATTGATCTGAAAAAATCGAAAAAGTTGATCGATGATTCGGTTTAGTAAGCTGTTTTCGCGTTAAGGAGCCGTCCATAAACGACATCGTTCAAAATCCCGATTTTTCGGAGCCCCCTCCCGCTAAGATGACGTCGTTTTAGGTTTACCCCCTCCCGATAAAAGTGCAGTACATACAGAACTGGCATGTTTTCTTGTTAGCTTACTGCGCAATCAATAGAATAAATCCCTACAACCACTCCGGGAAGCTTTTCCGCATTGTAGAAACCTTTGACAGAATGTACTAAAATTGAAAATAATACAATCAAAGTTCCCTAAAATTCCGAAAAAAGCGACGTCGTTCTTTGCTAACCCCCTCCCCTGGTATGTCGTCTATCGTCGCATTTCAGCCGACCCCCCCTCTAGAATGTCATCGTTTATGGACGGCCTAATCAGCTAAACGTGAGTAGAATTTCCTAAAGTGTACGTTTTTCTAAGCGCTACACCAGTAATTAATTTCTCTGTTCTTATCAAAAAATAAAAATGGTGACATTTAACGTACTAGCACCGTACTCATGGTGGTGGTGCACACAAATTCCGGCCGAGTTAGGAAAAAAATCGCCGGAAGTAAGAAACACGACTGAATTACGAAATATTAAGTACCAAAACTGTTAATTTCTGCTAATTTTACGCCTAAAACGGCTTCTAAATGCTTTCTGAAAGGCTAATTTTTCAAAATTTTCTCGCCCTGCTTGGGCAGCGGCCCAACCAGCCTCTTAAAAATTTTAATTGCAGCGGCAAAAATCTTGTGTACACAACTAGAATGCACCTGTCCACTGAAATGAAGTTTTTGGCCCAGCTACTGAAGTATTGGGTATTGGGTATTGGGTATTGGGGTATTGGGGGTCTCAGGTATTGGTATTGGGTATTGGGTATTGGGGTATTGGGTTTTTTAGGTATTGTTCGCACTCTACTGAAAACCCTGTTTAGGGTTTCAGAGTAGCCTAAAAACCCTAATCAGGGTTTGAAAGTAACATGAAAACCCTAATCAGGGTTTAAAAGTAACCTGAAAACCCTAATCAGGGTTTAAAAGTAGCCTAAAAACCCTAATCAAGGTTTAAAAGTAACCTGAAAACCCTAATCAGGGTTTAAAAGTAACCTGAAAACCCTAATCAGGGTTTCAAAGTAACCTGGAAACCCTGTTTAGGGTTTTAAAGTAGCCTAAAAACCCTAATCAGGGTTTGAAAGTAACCTGAAAACCCTGTTTAGGGTTTCAAAGTAGCCTAAAAACCCTAATCAGGGTTTGAAAGTAACCTGAAAACCCTAATCAGGGTTTAAAAGTAACCTGAAAACCCTGTTTAGGGTTTCAAAGCAGCTTAAAAACCCTAATCATGGTTTAAAAGTAACCTGAAAACCCTGTTTAGGGTTTCTAAGCAGTCTAAAAACCCTAATCAGGGTATGAAAGTAACCTGAAAACCCTAATCAGGGTTTGTAAGCAGTCTAAAAACCCTATTTAGGATTTCCAACCCTTACAAAACCCTGTTTTGGGTTGTATGGCAGCCGAAAACCCAATTTTGTGCTGCAGAATGTATTGTCTGGGCTAAAATTTTCTTTACTTTGGAATCCAAAAGTGGGTTTTCAGGTCCCCCCCCAAAAATCCGCTGGGGGGGACTTTTGCCGAAAAATCGGGCTTGGGGGGGGGCGGCCCCCCCCTTTACCCCCCCAACGACATGTATGTACAGTAGTTTAGAGCATCACTGGTCAAGGTGTCACAACGCCCTCTGTATCTACGATTGAAAAGCGACTGGAAGTAGTCGACATAAAAATGGCCAACCCAGACTGCCGCAAGCAAACCACTGATTTAGTAAATGGAACCGGGGTTGTCGTTACAAGATCAAATGACAGCACTGGAGTGGGTTCTTTGTAGGGCTACCCCCATTGAAAGGTTCTGAAAAGAGCGTGGAGTGTCTGAGCTGTCCGAAAGAGGAGTGGAACGCTACAAAAAGACCATGTACAGTGCCGACACGACCAACAGGAAGCTAGAACTCCGATACAGTTTCACTTTGCAAAAATATACTTACAAGTGCATTTCCATACTATCCTTGGCACTGAAATGGCGTGTTTTCTTAAATTCGCCAGTCTTGCTTTCAATACAGTAATAGGGCGTAGGTAGATGTAACACGAGGTTTGGAGGTTGCTCGCCCACCTTATTCGACTTCGATTTTTCTTGGGAGACAATTTTCGGGCCAGTTTTTGCGATTTTTTTACAATTTTGGGTAAGAAAATTAGTAAAATTGCCTGCAAACAGTTCTTTCTGAACTTAAACTGTCCGTTTAGGGTATTTTAGCTCAGAATACTCTACCTATTTTAAGGGCGATTTTTAGAACTTTACCCACTGAATTTGGCTCAATTTCCGGCCTTGTCCATCGATTGAAGATCTGTTACTTGGTACATTGTATATGTGATAATACGTGCTTGTATTGTCTAATACGCGCTAGCCTAAGCTTACGTACTACGTGTGTGTGTGTGTAATGAGCAGTAGCCGCAAATTGATTTTCGACTGGTTTATGCAAGCATTGACCATTATGGTAAAGTCAGAGTCGAAGTAACTAAAACAACTTGAAGGAAGGCGGCAGATTGGCTCGACAGGTGTCTCTGTAGCAGTCGTGAGCCTCGTCGCTGCCGTCGGGGCAGTCGGTCACTCCGTCGCACACGAAATCAACTGACACCTCTCCGCCCATATCGCAGACGAAATAGCCGCTAGTGCAGACTAGAACCTTTGCACAGACTGGATTCGCAAGAAACTTATCATTTTCTCACCTTGTCTTTGAAGCCCGTACTGTTGCGTGTGCGACGCTGCAAGGCAGATCAGCAAAGCAGACGTGAGGAGCAATACCATTTCTAAAGAGAACCTTAGGCTATAATGGCGGCAGAGCGTTCGCAGCATCATTTTTGCAGATCCAATTAGAACGGCGATAAAACTCAAGGCCTCTTAGCTACGTACGCATTTTTGAAACGCATTTTTTAGCTTAGCCTAGTCTTCTGGCAGCTAACTATGTATTCCAGAGAGAGAACCGCCTACATGCGATTACCGAAGGCATGACTGATCTTAAAGAAGCCAATTTCCTGGCTAAACTACAACCTTCAGTCAAAGACCATAGACACACACACATACATAGCTTACCTTTCCTTCCTGGTTATTTGTTGGACACAGTTGGTTCGTCAAAAAGAATCTATTTGACTGAATGTCATTAGAGTTCACGTCAAGCGTAATTATTTAGTACGAGCGGCTGATGGCGTCAAGCCACTCCAATCGAAGACGTTTTCTATGACCGGTCACCGAATTTTCATCTGTGCTTTGTAAACACGAAGTGCTACACGAAAAAGTTATTACTTTAATCAGTAGTCGTATCATAGTCAGTCAGTATTTCATCTGCTGTGCGTTGTTCAACCTTTAGTCTGTCGCACTACGACACACGAGTACCGGAGGGAATAGCTTCATTTTCTCTTTTAATGGCTGACAAAATGCGTTTCCAGTGGTCCAAGGGGTTGTCATGCTGAGGGGAATGCAGCAAATATGTTTATGACACTACTTTCGACGGCCATCCTCTGTGACGCCATTTCTACGTATATTAGGATATAATGTGACATGTGTACGTAGAGGGAGTGTCAAAAACAACAACTACGCAGATTTTTTATTGTACCAACCGTAAATCTCAACCAAACAGAATGAATCTTTTTGAACGAAAGATGAATAAATTCTTAAAAGAGTGGTGAAATTTTTGTCAAGACACTATGCATAGTTCCTTAGATATTTGCCCTCAAAATAGAAACAGAGATTTTGCAATGAACAACAGCGATTTTTGTCATATGTACCATTGCAGTTCATACTAAAACAGATTCCTACTGCTAGAGCTAACATACGAGGCTTTACTGGTGACGCACACGCCAGGTTACTTCACCAGTAGTCTCTTTAGGCCTCAGCAGTATGACTCTGTTTTATTATTAAGTGCGACGGAATCGCTTTGTTCATTGCCAAAATCAATGTGTAGGCTTTGACTGAGGGCAAGCATCTCAGGAACCAAGCAGGAGTATCTTAATAAAAATTTCAACAATTTTTCAAGAATTTATTTGTCATTCATTAAAGAGAGATTCATTCAAGTCGGGTGAGATTTACGGTAGCTACAGTGAAAAATCTACTAACTTGCTATTTTGGAACACCTGGTATCTACAGAAAACTTGCCAAATGCTCAGTGCATTTTGGGTTTGTGTGCACAACACTGATGTTGTTTTCGTATACGTACATAGCACACGGCGCGATAGAATATTTTATAATAAAGTAAGTAACGCTACTATAATATGAGAATGTGAAAAGAAGTATAGGTTTAAAGAATAATGGGCAAAAATATCACTGCATCCGCACCGCCCTGCCAGTAGAAGTTATAGCTCTCCAAAGGTAACGACACAGGCACTCAGAAACACAGAATCTCGTCAAGACTATACACTGCTCAACAATAGAACTTCGCTTCTCATTATCACTGTATATAATTAAACCCAGAATCAAGCGCAGAACGCAAAAATGAACAGGACTAAAATTGCCTAAGCTAAGACAAACGTAAAAAACCAGACAGAAAAGCAAAGCACACTACATGGGCCCGCGGCCAACATGCCAAATATAAAATTGGATGGAAGCCACATCGGAACATGTACAGTACGAAAAGAACAAAGGTGCAGAACTCTGAACAGAAAATTACCGATTAATTAGCTTTAGACGGAAAAAGAATGAAGATCGCACGAAAACATATGTAGACTCATACAAGACAGACACGCCAGAGTTCGCCTTTGAACGCTTCTGAGCGAAAGAAAGAAGGTGAACATTGGCCAATTATGAGATGAGATTAGAGTCAATTTGAATAGACTTCTCTAGCACGAAAATAATACAATGTATCACCTACATCTACGCGACCGACCGGTCAGTCTATCTTGGACAGAATTGAATCGAGGCACTCCTTTACGTCGTCCTCATCCTCTGAGCAAAAGTTGTCTATTTGCGCTACTAAGTCAGTGATACGTTTAGAGGCACTTCCATACAGCAACTCTTCTATATCTTCCTCGTCGCTTTCTCCTGAAAACAATTATTATCTACTCGAACGAACAATGCGACTTAACAGGTCATCTACTGATGGCTTGGCAGCTGAACTAAAAGTTAATGGCGATCTGCCTGCTAGAACCAATAAATATCGTCCAAAATTGCGAAAATCAGTTTGGAGAAAAAACGACTAAAATATGATCGGTTTACTTAACCCATTCGAATTCTCCCTTGAGGCGAACACAATTTCTGTGCTCAGAGGCCTGTGAACGCAATTGCCTATTTCGCCGAACACAAGGCGAACACTGAGCACATAGCTAAGCAAGGTGTTCGCGAACACCTGGCCGACCGGCACCCCAACACTCTCCGAAACATCCGGAACACCTCCCTGAACATTAGAGACATTTTAGGAACACTTTAGATAGTCTTTTCTACTGTTCCGACGATATCAAAATTCGTCGATATTCGATATCGATATCGATATCGATATTTTTAGCTCAATATCGATCGATATCGATATCGATATCGATATTTATAGTTATGCAAGAAAATCTGAAAATTTGAAAGAGCAAACTGCTCTCGCTGCTTATCAGTCAAGTACTGATGCAATCAGCGATCTTATATCAATTAAGCAGAGGATGGCAGATAAGGTAGTGGCCCTTCTGAAGCCCTTCAATAAAAGGTTGATCCCCTCAGGCCTATGCTCCATCCTCATTAGGCATAAAGAGCTCAGACAGAATAGCGTATTTTAACTTATTTTAGTGACAAATAAGCCAAAAAATCTTGACTTTAGTAAAAAAATCGGACTTTTTTACTTACCATCCTTTCGACCACCCATCAGTCCGGCGGTACCCCCTCAGGATTTGAAAATTTACCACCCCTCAGCCGAAATACTAGCCATGTCTGCTTCTGCCCTCCTGCTTTTTAAAAGTGTTGTTGTTTGTTTTTGAGTTCCACTGACCTTTCGGACAGCTCAGGACACCCCTCGCTCTTTTTAGAGCCCTTCACTGGGGTAGCCCTGCCTACAAATAACCCTCCCCCTTGCTGCCATTGAGTGCTTAGGCAGCGCCGGTTTGGTTCCCATTTACCTACAGTACTGGCCATCACCGACCTTCGGCGGTCTGAGTTGGGCTTTATGTTGACTACATGTACTTCCAGTCACTTTGACGGTTTCGAACTCACAAACAACCGCTCTCACGGATGCCGGGGCTGCTGTGACACACGGGATAGCATAAACTGCCCAAGGCCAAGTCGCGACAAGTGTGCGGAGTGAGCAGTTCTTCAGTGCTGTTGCAGACATCTATGAACTAAGCGTTGCTGTCTGAAAGCTGAGAATGCCGAGAAATTGATGTTTCTGAGAGCTATCATGCCACTGTTAGGTTTTGACTACCATCGATTTCTGAGTTGTCCAGGAAAAACTGTTTTTTTACAGTTCCAGAGAGCTTAGTGTTAGTTTTGTTTTCCCTGCTTTTCCACACAAAAAATATCGAAAATATCGATGCGAAATATCGCGATATCGATATCGATATCGATATTGGAAAAAGGGTCGATATATCGACTTTTCGATATCGATATCGATATATCGTCGGAACCCTAGTCTTTTCTTTAGGGACCCATTAGGGACACTTAGACACTAAAATTGCCTTCTGTATTTGACACAGCTGTATTTGAGCCCGTTTTAGCGATTTTCAGCCCAAAATTACGATTTTTTAGCGTTTTTTGTCCCTAGAGTATCCCTAGTGTTCAAAGTCATAGGGACCTCATCACTCGGCTATATCCCTCTGAGTAGGCCATACCCCCTCGCCGGTATGCCGTACCCCCGCCGGCCCGACCTCCCCCGATAATTTTGGTGACTTTTTTGGGAGAAACAAAAATTTTGGGTAAAAATCCCCTCGAGGACGGTCCATACCCCTCCAAAATTTTGGCGACCTTTTGGGAAAGTCCACTCTATACCCTCCAGGCCCCCGCCGAAAAATCACAAACCACTACGGATTTTTCCGGCCCATGTATGCCTGTATGCCTAAAGTGATCTTAAAGTTTCCCTAAAATGTCTCTAAGGTGTTCGGGGGTGCTTGGTGTGGTGTTCGGAGGGTGTTTATCATGTGTTAGCACCGGCTATTTTTGTGTTCGTCGGCTGTTGTTATCGTCGATTTTTGTTTTCGTTTTGTGTTCGGTGGTGGTTCGGCGAAAACTGGCCAACACAAAAAATTCAGGACGAACTCATTTGTCGTGTTCGTTGGTGCCATATAGCACAGGTGAATTCGAAAGGGATTAAGTCGATTTTATATTCATTTCTCTTTCGGAAATCGTACAGGCAAAAAAAATCGTCCATCAGCCTTCGTTGCTATTGCCAAGTAACTTACGTAAGTCAGAAGTTTTAACCAAAAATCGCTGTATCAGTTAAATAAGTTTACAGTAATTTTAGCGATTCGTTGCGTAAGGGGTGAAAGACAGCAAACATAGCACTTGACTACAATGACTACAAGCGCACAAACTGACCCAGCACAGCCTCGGCAGCTTGAATATTAGCATTGAGCTTCTCGATCATCTCCCGTTCTATTCTGTCCATACTTTCTGTGCGAGAACCACGAACCACTGCGGCCGGCGGTGCAGCTCCAGGCGACTCCAGTTCACTACCCACAGAAGGCGACTGCAACAACGTACAACTGACTTCCGTTGCCTGCTGCTCTGTCTGCACCGACAGCTCCAGACTCCAACCCTCCTCAGTAGCTACAGTCGTCTGTAAATTACAACAGTCTGGAACTTAACGCCCTTTATGGTACCATCACAGTCCCCGAACATGGGGGTACCTTATGGTACGAATATTGAACGGAGTGGTACCATCCATGGTACCGGTACAGGTACCAATGTGAAGCTAGTGGTACTATATATGGTGCCACTACCCTAGGTACCGGTACCATAAATGGCGTTAAGCGCCTGATATAGTCAAATATAGTCATTTAGTCAAAGTCATTAGTTTAGCTCTATTGGAAGCTATAATTAAAGTAAATTACAAGTTTAAAATAGTTTAGTTCGGTTGTAAGTTTTAACTTTAAAAAGCTTAACTATTCCAGAAACCTCAGTAAAGTTCCCGGACTTCTCTGACTCGTGGGAACCCCTGTATGAAGTGTAGCACCATTTACCATACATGGTCGGGGGGTCAGTGTGTTTACCCCCCTCGCCGGTCAATACGCCACCCTCGGTCATTCACACCCCCCTCGCGCCACCCCCTCCCTCCCGGAGGGAGAAAATTTTCGCTTTTTACGCTTTTTTTAACTTTTGTGGGACCCCCGGGGACTACCTCCACACCCCTCCGGATTTTTACGGCCCATGTATGGCGTTTACACAGATTTTTTCGACGCTTTTGAGCAGCTTTGCCATCGCTGCCATACCTAAGGCGAAAACAGGGTATAGTTGAGATCAAATATAGAAAATTTTCAAAAAATTTTTATCTACAAATTGGAAAGTTTTCTTGCCCCATGTCTGTATTAAATAGGCCGTTTTAAGACAGAAGCTGTGATGCACCATTTAGCCTACTTCAGTTTGATTGGGCGGTTCCAGCCTCAGGTCCATGTCGGCAGACTGGGTCTCCACTTCGGAAGCATCTGGTTGCTTGCGTGCAGAACAAATCTACAACCGAGATCTTTCATTCAGTCTTGCAGAATGGATTAATATGCTGAATGGTAAGACAGAATTATATAAATTACGTAGTCCCTATTTGCATAGATTGTGTATTTTTAATATTTTTGTTCAGTAGCCGATTAGTCTGCTCCATATTAACAATGCCAACAAGTAACAACTGGCAGTGACCTGGTGGGCGCCAGCGTGTAGACCGCAACAGAAACCAACTAACTACTTACCCCCGACAGCTCGGTGGGTAGCATACTGCACACGCACTGACAGCTCATCTGCCAACGGAGGGAGGGGTCTGAGCCCAAAATCTAGGGAAGGGGTAAAAACTGCTTAAAAACGCAATTTTCAGCTAAAATCGTAAAAAATCATAACTCGTATGTATTAGTGTGCCAACTTCCAGCTCTCAAGCTCAAAGTTTCAATTTAGGGTCTGAATAGGACAAAAGGACAAAACGCGATCTGGTCAGTGAAGAAATCTTAAATTTGTCAGTGAAGAACTCTTAAATTTGTTTGGGCGCTCCTTTCAAAATTTGTTGAAACATTCATAGTCTAATATCACGATTATAACTAGAGTGCGAACAATACCTGAAAAACCCAATACCAATACCTGAGACCCCCAATACCCAATACTTGCGTAGCTGGGCCAAAAATTACATTTCAGTGGACAGGTACATTCCAGTTGTGCACACAAGATTTATTGGCACTGCGATGAAAATTTTAAGAGGCCTGGTTGGGCCAATGCCCAAGCAGGGCGAGAATATTTTGAAAAACTACCGTTTCAGAAAGCATTTAGAAGCCATTTTGCGCGTAAAATCAGCAGAAATTAACAGTTTTGGTAGTTAATATTTCGTAATTCAGTCGTGTTTCTTATTTCCGGCGAATTTTTCTCCTAACTCGGCTGGAAATTGTGTGCACCACCGCAATAGCACAATGTCACCATTTTTATTTTAGATAAGAACAGAGAAATTAATTACTGGTGTAGCGCTTAGAAAAGCGTACACTTTAGGAAATTCTACTAACGTTTAGTTGATTTAACGCGAAAACAGCTTCCTAAACCGAATCATCGATCAACTCTTTCGATTTTTTCAGATCAATTTTTCAGGTCAACATCGATTTTCCTCTATTTTTACCTGTCCCTGTTAGTATTGGGTATTTGGGGTAAAAACCCCAATACCCAATATCCAATACCTGGAAAACACCCCAATACCCAATACCAGTTCGCACTCTAGTTATAACACTAATATCTGTCTTAATCTCTACATTTAGATTGCGACATCATCTACATACAGCTAAAGAGATTGCGCATGTCCTCCCCAAAATAACACAAGTACTGTTGTACCTCTTGCTCGTTTCCGGGAAGTTCATGCCCAATTTGAGTATTGGCACACAGCGGAGATTGCGACTGTTCTTGCCCCCATTCGGTGTCGGTCGGTTGCCACTGTTCCGGTTCGGAGCGTTCAGTCGAAGTTGCCAGGCACTCGTCTTGCATTGTCTTTACAATAGATTCTGAATCGACACTTCCTTTTTCGTGTGAAATCTGAGCGGGGCTGGAAGCGTCGGTAGAGGAGCGGCGATGAGGCGGCGTGTACTTTTGTCTGTCAGCCCTGCGCTCTCTGCCCGAATGACGCTTGGGATCTTTGGCAGAAAAGACACTCGAGCAAGGCTCCTACAGAAATGACAGCCTCTATAAAAGTATATCACCTTTCGTCTGACTCGACACGTGTTCGCTCTTCCAAAACTGACTTCTTGATCAAGTGAAATTTGATTCTTGGACACTCAAGACCTTTATAACAAGCTGTTGAACGAGCAACTATATAACAACTATTTCCATACATGTAACAGGGGGTCGGCCCCTCTACCCGACTTAGAAAGTCCCCCGGATGAAGCCCCCTCCGATTTTCTGGAATACAATACAATTCTGAGCAAATTTTTTGCGATTTTTTGCAATTTCAGACACAAAAATTGCCAAAATAGCCTGTAAAACGGCACTTTTGCTGCTGTATTTCAGCCCAAATTAGCGATTTTTGACGACTATTAGCCGAAAAATTGCGCTTTTTTTCGATTTTTGAGCGTTTTTAATGCCCATCCCAAGTTATGGGCTCACACATACTAGGGGGTTGGGGCTTACACCCCTAGCTGAAAAGGCCAACCGCCTCACCTCCCCCGAGACAGGTTAAGGCCCCCCATACATGTACTAGGGGGATTTGGGGGGGTTACCCCCCCCCTGCTGGAAAGGCCAACCCCCCCTCCCCCCCCCCCCCCCGAGACAGGCTAAGGGACCCCCTCCCCCGACCAAAAAATACAAGTACTAGTAGTGGCTCCAGTATTAACAAACTGGGTCAGAAATCACTAATTTTTAACCTAAAATTCACTTGAAAAGCCTTTGGAAACCGAATTTGGCGTTTCCACTGCTGATATTTAAGAAAAATCGGCGTCTTTGGAAGCTCTTTTTGTCATTTTTTGCTTGTTTTTAGCTTTAAAACGCTATTTGGCAGCTTAAGAGTTAGTCTCAGGTCAGATCGCGTTTTGATCCTTTGCCCTATTCAGACCCAAAATTGAAACTTTGAGCTAGAGAGCTGTAAGTTGGCACACTAATACATACTTATGAGTTATCTTTCAGCTGCAAAGGATTAGTGGATCTGACGCTCCTGTCCTGAGATATAACCTTCCGAAAATCGGTCCGCTTAACTATGGGACCAAAACTTCAAACTCGAATTTCTCGCTTCATACTCGGAATTCGGACCTAAAAATTGGCGGTTTTAGAGTACTTTTAGACTGTTTTAAGAAACTTTTGTCAAATTTTCGTTTTCATAAAAAAATTTTTGTTCGCCCCCTTTGCGCCCCCCTAGCTCGTCTGGAACCCCCCAATCCCGTTATTTTTTTTTCAGAAAAATGTTGCGCTATCAATTACATACCGTTTGGTGTAAAGCATTGTTTGCCCAGACCCGTGGAGCGTGGGAAAATTGAGGTCAAAAATGTCCCGGTCGCAAAATTTTCGCACTTTTCTCAGGTCAAATATTTCCAAGTCCGGTTTTCCACCTACTAATACGAATTCAGACTCAAAAATTGGGATTCTTAGAGTACTTTTAGACTACTTTAAGAAACTTTTGTCAAATTTTCGTTTTCAGAAAAAAATTTTTTTTCGCCCCGTTTGCGCGCCCCTAGCTCGTCTGGAACCCGCGATAGCGATTTTTAGCGTCCATACAGAAAAAAACGCATTTCTAGGCGTTTTGGAGCTTTTCGAATTTTGGGCCCCCCACCTGACCGAAACCCCCCCTCGACCCCCCACCTGAGGAAACCCCCTACCCCCCTCCCCCAGGTCGGCCCGGAGCTGTTACATGTATGCTCCCCCGACCCAAAAATACAAGTACTAGTAGTGGCTCCAGTACTAACAAACTGGCTCAGAAATCACTGCTTTTGAGCCTAAAATTCGCTTGAAAAGCCTTTGGAAACCGAATTTGGCGTTTCCACGGCTGATACTGTATTTAAGAGAAATCGGTACTATAATATTGAGTGGGTGGCAGCGATTTCGAACGTGCCAGTGCCACCGTGATTGGTAGCAAAAGCACGAATCTGTGACTTGATCGCTTCCGCAGATCACCTGTTACATGAAAGGGTACTTGCCTTTTAGCGCAACCTCAGTAGAAATGGCAACCAACCACTTACTTCTTCTGCTACAGATGCGCTGTCTTTCGGGGACTGATGTGGTTTGAGTTCACTAAGTGAGATTTTGACCGCCATTGCCTCCTCTGTGAAGTCGTGGTAGTCATCGAAAGAACGCAATCCGAACTGTCCTCCAGGCTGAGGCAATGCTTCTGGACGCTCCACCTTCACTCCACGACCTCTGCCACGTGGCTTCGACGGCGTTTGCGCTTCCACACTAAGCACACAACACTAGCTAACACATTGCTAACAACTAGACATGGATTAGCTCCATACATGTGCATGGTCGGCAGCTCAGAGCCGGACAGCCGGGTCTCCATGCCTTTACGTATTTGCCCTGGCTCTAGGTGCAACTTTTGGTGGGAAATTTGAATGTTTGGTGAAATTTTTGTCTAAAACGTCGTAATTTTCGGCTAAAGTTCAATTTTTAGCTGAAATCAAATTTTCAATTAAAAACTGCTTTCCTTAAAATCTAAAGTCTGTCCAAAAAAGGAGTGACCTGGCGGTTTTTTGCGAATAAGTTTTTTATGGAGGCGTTGGAGCGACTTTGGCTTCAGGACGAAAGTTGTAGACAATGTCGAGCTCCGGCCTGGGGTAAACCCTAATCTGCGCTACGTTTACTCTGAACACTAATTTGCGCAACGTAAAAAATTGAGCTTTTCCCTGGTTGCGATGAAAATGAGATGACTGCAGAGTTCAAAGCTAGAGTCTCTGGCGACTCCAATGATGTTTTTATGACGCTTCTAGGCATACATGTAACAGGTCATCCGCCGATGGGGGGAGGGGGGGTTGGGGGGGGTCTGGCGCCGGCCGGGGGGGGGGGGGGTCGGAGCCAAAATTGTGGGGGAGGGGGGTGGGCACTAAAAAACGCTCAAAAATCGAGAAAAATCGCAATTTTTGGCCTAAAAATCGCCAAAAATCGCTAATTTGGGCTGAAATACAGCTAAAAAGTGCTGTTTTGCAGGCGATTTTGGCAATTTTTGTGTGTGAAAGTGTAAAAAATTACAAAAATTTGCTCGAAAATTTACTTGCCAGAAAAATCGGAGGGGGGGGTCGGTGAAATCGTCTCGGGGGGGGGGGGTCCCCCATCCGGGGGGGGGGTCTGGCCTAAGTCGGGTGGGGGGCCGACCCCCCCTGTTACATGTATGCTTCTAGGTCAAACCGTTCTGGAGATATGGCCGGTCAAACTTTGCAAAAATCGCGAAAAATGGCGTTTTTTTGAAAATTTCACTTAGAAGGGGGGAAACATAGGCAGACTGGTGGAAACTGAAAGTTGGCTGAAACTTCCTGAATGGGGCATTCTTGACCGCCGGAATCGATTCTGACACTTCCCGACCCTGAAAACCTCACTCTGATACCGTAATTCGGCTTCCAATAAGGAATGGAACAGCTTCACATAAAATGGATTTGTACTCTAACACAAATTTTCAAATTTGCATGACAGAAGTAGCAGTGTTGTAATGTTAGACGTTCGCAAACGCCTAAAAAGTGATTGCGGATGGTTATAATGGTGTTGGACTGCTCAATCTCATGTGACAGAGCTTGACCATCTCACTTTGGGAGCCGAATTACGGTATCAGATCAGGGTGAGGTTTTCAGGGTCGGGAAGTGTCAGAATCGATTCTGGCGGTCAAGAATACCCCATTCAGGAAGTTTCAGTCAAATCCACCGGTTTGCCTATGTTTCCACCTTCTATACGAAATTTTCAAAAAAACGCCATTTTTCGCGATTTTTGCAAAGTGTGACCGGCCATATCTCCAGAACGGTTTGACCTGGAAGCTTCATAAAAACATTATTAGAGTCGCCAGAGACTCTAGCTTTGAACTCTGCAGCCATCTCATTTTCATCGCAATCAGGGAAAAAGCTCATTTTTACGTTGCGCAAATTAGTGTTCAGAGTAAACGTAGCGCAGATTAGAATTTACCCCAGGCCGGAGCTCGACCTTGTCTACAACATTCGCCCTGAGGCCCAAGTCGCTCCAACGCCTTAATGAAAATTTATACGCAAAAAACCGCCAGGTCACTCCTTTTTGGACAGACTTTAGTTTTACAACCAAAATTTTGTCCAAAAATCGAAACATTCATCGAATTTTTCGGGTTAAATGCGTAGTCGCCTAGACCAAGTGTAGAAGAAAATAAAGGTGCAAAGTTGCCAAAATTGATTTCAGTTACTTAAGATGCATTTTGCGAGAAAGTCAGCTTTGGTGCCGAAGAGAGGGGGCAAGCAGGGCCATCTCACGGATCTGGCTGATATTTATATCTATTAAAATAGAGCACAGTCGAAGACCAACGGTGCATGCCCGGCCACCAGCAACCCCCTAGAACCGGAGCTACACCCCCTCAAAGTTGGGTCGGCAGCAATTTTCGGGCTCATTTTTATAGCTCTGACACCCTCCATTCAAACGATCACCCTTCATTCGTTTCTTAAGCTAGGATCTCGACTCGCATATGGTTTTGTAGCTGGTCCAACGGCCTTTCATTTTCTGGTACTCCCGTTTCCAGATCGTATCTGGTTACCGAGATATTCGCCGAAAACTGCGAAATTTCCACAAAATGCCACTCCGTTTTTTTTTCGAAAAATCTTTATAACTTTTTGTGCAAAGGCCCTGCCAAGCTAATGTTTTAACAAAAGTTAGGCATGAGTTGGCCAAACAAAATGAGCGCCCCAAAGTGTGCGGTTAGGGGGGGAGGGGGGGTGTTTTGGCCTCTCAAAGGTGTTCGAAAAAAATTTTTTCTGCAAAGCTTAGTGTAGTGTAGTGTACCCGACCTATTTTGACCCGCTGAGTTCAAAAATGGCGTTTGTTTTTCTCTACTGCTGTTCAATTTTGAGATATTACTGATCAAACAAAATTTGCATTAATATTCATATATCTCCAAAACGAGTAACTATAGATTAAAACAAACGCCATTTTTGAACTCAGCGGGTCAAAATAGGTCGGGTACACTATTGACTGACAAAAGGTTCATTTCAGAAATGCATGAATGCTGAACATTTATTTTTGGATTACGGCTTCTCACGGCATGTTTCTTAATGAAACTTTGGAGGTCCATAACTTGCGACAGAGTGACCGTAGCGCAAAAATATGATAATATTCTGAATCAGCGGAGAAAACTGCACCAGATAGATACCATATTATGTCCAGATTTGACAGATAACTTATTGTCTGAGTACCAGGGCATAAAAGTTACATAAGTAGCTCAGGAGCAGTCAGATTGAAAAACAGATGTCATTTTCGTAATCAGCGGGAAAAACTGCATTAGGTGATATAAATTTTTATGGCTCTGTACCCTAGATGCGACTGAATTGAGTCATCTTTCAAACGAGCATGTTACAGCAAGTGCAGCCGTTTTGTTCCCAAATCATAAAAATGCCGATATCTTCAAAAGTAGGCAACGTAGAGCAAAAATAAAGTTATTTTCGGAATCAGCAGCAAAAACTACGTAAGAAAAACTGCATTGCACCGCGGTTAATGGTCATACTAGCGAGTAGTGCCAGTCAAGAAAAAGGGTTGTTCTCAACTTTGGACGCCAATTTCTCCCGATCCAGAGCGAATCTAGCTAAACTGAATGCATTTTCGAACTCAGCACACAAAACTGCATATACCAGTATGCTAACAACTAACCTTTGTAGAAAAAAAAATTTTTCGAACACCTTTGAGAGGCCAAAACACCCCCCTCCCCCCCTAACCGCACACTTTGGGGCGCTCATTTTGTTTGGCCAACTCATGCCTAACTTTTGTTAAAACATTAGCTTGGCAGGGCCTTTGCACAAAAAGTTATAAAGATTTTTCGAAAAAAAACGGAGTGGCATTTTGTGGAAATTTCGCAGTTTTCGGCGAATATCTCGGTAACCAGCTCCGATCTGGAAACGGGAGTACCAGAAAATGAAAGGCCATTGGAACAGCTACAAAACCATATGCGAGTCGGGATCCTAGCTTAAGAAACGAATGAAGGGTGATCGTTTGAATGGAGGGTGTCAGAGCTATTAAAATGAGCCCGAAAATTGCTGCCGACCCAACTTTGAGGGGGTGTAGCTCCGGTTCTAGGGGGTTGCTGGTGGCCGGGCATGCACCGTTGGTCTTCGACTGTGCTCTATTTTAATAGATATAAATATCAGCCAGATCCGTGAGATGGCCCTGCTTGCCCCCTCAAAGCTGACTTTCTCGCAAAATGCATCTTAAAAATGCATCAGGAGGCTTTCTAACAGCTTCTAGAAGCATTTAGTAGCTTTCATTTTCATCCCTGACCACCCTGTGGGACCCCGCATCACATGCATGATTAGCAGTGCAGCTCTGGAGAGGGTTGTATTCTGAAATTATGAGGAGAGAGCCTGTATCAAGTTCCGCATTAAATACGAGTGCGATAAAATTTAGTTTTGAAATGCAATTGCAAATATAAAATAGCCCCGACGAACCAAATTTCGATTCTAAAGCCTGATAAGGGTACTTTTAGACCGAGGCGGGTTTCAAATCTTTACTCCACCACGTCCCCAATCCATGTCAGTCTTAACCAAAGAAATTTGAGAGTAAATAGTAAACTTAACTTACCCGAAACAACGGTTAAGCGCGACGTGAAGAAATATTCAACGAAAACACATGCTGCGCAGCGCACACAATGCAACTCAAAAAAAGAAAAACAAAAAGTAACACCAAATAGCAAAGAGGGAATTTAGAAGAGAAGGATATAATTTTATGAAGCGAGAATACAAACGTGAACGTATGAAACTGGAAAATAGCACAGCACAGTAGGTAAAGCAAAGCACAGCACAGACAGACAGGAGGTGCTTGTGATGTAAAGGTTAGGAGGAGTCCAGAAGGTGCACACTCTCAGGTGAGACAGCGCTGTCTTTATCTGGTGAATTGATGAGGCAGTGTAATCAGGTGATCAAACTCAATAAAGCCACTAAAGAGCGAAAGCCCGTGCACCAAACCAACTGGAAGCAGCCTTTCTAGACGGCCAACAAAGCAGTCTGACTTACTTGTCAGGCTTGTCTACGTCCCACTCACGTTTCCACTTGCCAGTGCTGGTCTGTACTCTGGCAAGTCTGTCTTTATCAATTTGTTCCCGTTCCAGACGCCATTGGTCGTACCCGGACAGGTTCTGAACTGGCCATACTACTACTACACTCTCAGGCACTTAACGCCATATAAGGAACAGCTATACATGTAACAGGTCATCCGCCGAAGGGGGTAGGGGGTCTGGCGCCGGCTGGAGGGTCTGAGCCCAAATTTTGGGAGGGGTTGGGCTCTAATAAACGCTCAAAAATCGAAAAATCGCAATTTTTTGGCTAAAAATCGCTAATTTCGGCTGAAATACAAAATCGTCTCGGGGGGTCCCCATCTGGGGGGTCTGGCCTAAGTCGGGTGGGGGCAGCAGACCCCTAGACAGACATGGGCAAAAGGGGGGCTGAGGGGGGTTGGCCCCCTCAGCCGGCCGCTACCCCCCTCAGGAATTTTTTGGAAGAATTTTGTATAGAAAATTATGATAAAAGTATGCCTGGATTAGGTGTAATGAGCTCAGAATAGCTTATTTTAGCTTATTTTAATGAAAAATAAGCCCAGAAACCTTGATTTTAGCCAAAAATCGGATTTTTTGGCCTACCACCCCCTCAGGCGCTCCTACCCCCCTCAGGAATTGAAAATTCTACCCCCCCTCAGCCGAAATGCTAGCCCATGTCTGCCCCCAGACACCTGTTACAAAGTAGGTAAAAAGAGATGGCGGTTAGAATTATTACTTACAAAAAAAGGTCGAAACCTAATTCATAGTAGGTGTTATTATTTTTTCTATTTCATTTTTGCTTCTTATTCATTTCCTTCCCTTTTATTTCTCTACTTTACAATCTTCTGCTAGCTGTGCATGTTGACGAGAAAATAGGCAAGTCTGTCTACCTGTGGGGCATTGCTGTCCTGCACTCTGGCCGAAGGTCTTAGTAGGTTTCTGTTTCCGCCGCGCCCTCTCCCACGACCCCGAGCACCACGGGATGCCACCTGTTTGGGCAGCAGAACCGTTTCTAGAGCAGGGTCTGGAGTGCTGTCGTCCAGCTAAACACAGCTACCATACCAAAAACAGCTGAAACCATATTTTAAAAAGCCGCTCACCTGCAATGAAGCCACCATTCCAAACAACTCGGCGTTGCGTTTATCGGCCTCAACTTCCTAAAAGTAAAACCATATTTGACTGACTGATATGCTTTCGATTCAAAACTTTGGACAGCACGATTTTTTGGGAAGGAGAAACAGTTGTCTAGGAAGTAGCTACCTCAAATTTCTTTCTTCTCTCCTGATTCTTGCGTTTGATCTCTGCTATCTTCCGGTCCAGTTCAGCCTCTTTTTCCTGCTTCGACGCTACCAAAGATGAGTCACTCATGGCTTTAATTCTTGTTCCCGTTTTCTGTTCTTATTCGACGATTCAGTCAACTCAATTGAACTGAACTGAACTGAATAAAAAATAAATAGCCAACCTCGCCAGCTTACCTTGCAAACTTTTATCCGATGTTTTCTTCCTTCTTAATCATGCAAGAATAACGAGCGCGAGACAGTACGGGTAGGAGACGACTTTTTTCTAAAATGCTCCGTAATTATTGATAAAATTTGTTTACAGTAGCCACTAAGCAAGTGAGTGAGAGTGACCGTAACACGCAGAATGCAGTTCAATAATCAGCCTTTCGCATTGGGAAACCGGCGCGGAGTACAAACTCTAAGTTATTTGGCAGTGCAGTTTTATGCTAAACCCTCGACATATTGCACAGATAGCACGTACATATCACCAGTTTAATTACAAGTAATATAAACAAAAACAAATAGAAAGGTTAAACAAGAGACCAGTACGATGATCCTAATATTAGACATGACAGTATAAGCTCTAGATCCGAGGTCCGATACTCCGATTGCCACACTCTTTTGCCTCGGTTTAGGTCCCTGGTCGTTTTGCCTCACTTTTTCCTTCCTTCCAATTAGTCTAGTCTCGTGCTTGGGCATACTGTTTCCTGTCTTACGCGTAACGTAGCTCTGCTGAAAGGTCGGACGTCTACTTGCCAGTTCTATAATAGAATTTTACGTTTGAACAAAGGTGCAGCAGTCAAAACTGACTCGACTCAGCAAATTCGGTTAGCTTTCGACACCCGCTTAGCACGTCGCCCTTGTCTTCCAGCTTGCTAGCAAAAATTTCTAGTTGGTGGAAGGTTTTACGCACTAAGTCCTTTAGAAATTCGGCCGGTTCGACGCTGTGACACCTGGCCGAAATCACCGAGCTCTGACACTGCAACGTGCACCCGAGATAACTGCAAACAGTTGTGTGGGTGTCAGAACTGTGCTGAGAAAGTCTACAAAACTCACTAACAGAGTCTGGCCATTATATTTCGGGCCAGCTCGTCGTTTGAAGTTGTCATGGCCTTTTCTAGCTGTTGCTCTAGGTCAGAGTAAATTGAATCTGATCCGCATTTTAAATTGCATCTCTTCTTCACTTCTATCAAGCTCCGACGATAACAAGGGATGTGTTGAATAAAGGCTGAAACAATAATTCTGTTACCGTACAGTAGAGAAAACCTAATGATGTACAAACATGCGTAGCAGCATGTAGTACGTACGTAGCCGTACGCCCCGAACCAACCCAAATTTCGCCCGCAAATTACTAAATAATCCTAACACGTGTGATGAACCTGCTGTTCACACAAAACACTTCATTTTTGCACAACGCAAACCTAAACCTGAAAATGTTACGCCGCGAAATACACCAAATTAACGCCGCGTCAGTGGCTCAGTGGGTAGCTCGCTGCCTCTGAGTCACGGCGGCCGCTGCATCCCTAGTGGTTGTAGTGGTTCATCCTCTCGGCGTGGCAAGTTTCTTGCTGCAAAGAGTTGGTCGTCGGCACAACGCTCCACCCAGGCCACCGAAAACTGGTTACAGTGAGTAGGTAAAATGGGAACCAACTGGATCTGCCGTTGCACCGAAAGCCGCTCCTAAAAGCATGCCGCGTTGGAGGGAAGATCAACGACGTCAGGAGCCGTCTGAGAAACCAGCATTACGGCCTATACCGGTTTACTCCTCCTTGGCCGGGCCGCCGCTGGGAGCTGTCAGCACCATGACGTCACCACGCCAGGCACTCTCTTAGTACCTGGCGCCCAACAGCATGGCTTGAGTGGCTTGGCAGTGAAAGAAGGGCAAACGTCCGAGATGACGATATAAGGGGTAACGAAATGGACCGTGCAGGTCTGATCGTAGGGCCGTACATTGTACGACCCCCCCGCCAGATCGGATCGGATCGGATCGGACACCAAATTAACTCGCCACACTCAACGAGTTTCAGTTCCCAGATTTGGTTCAGCTCTGATGAAAAATGTAGGTACTGTGTGTAAAATGTGTCTATTTAGTCTGTAGTAGGTAATGTACGTAGGTGTAGTGCGTTGCGTGGGATGAAGACATTTGACACCTTGGTATTTGTCAATGCACATGAACTGGACGGGACTCTCTCTTCCCAGTATCGATTGTCTGAACAACTCAGTTTCCAGGCAATGCTCGTCCATACAAGTTTTAGTGTCGTTAAAAGCTCTATAAACAAAAGTTCTCAGTACAAATAACTGCCCATTAGGGAGGTAGTACCGGCAAAATTTGTCGAATTCAGTCTGGTCAAAGAGCAGGTCAAAGCGCTCCAATTCGCTACCCTCAGCCGATTCTAGTTCGTCGTTGATTTTCGAGAAACACTGCTTAGCGCATAGCTGTTCGGCCGCTAAAGTCGACCTGAAATTTGGTCTGCGTAGGTGTAGACAGGACTACTTTCCGTCCGTAATCAGATGTAGGAGTAAGCTTGACTGGCCGTCCGATCAAGCATAGTCGGTGCACCGAGGCGCGCTTTACCTCTTTCGCAGCGATCTGACCAGGGCCAGTGCGGCGACGTTTCTGCGAAACTGTTGGTCGAAGGCACAGAAAACCATAGTAAGAGCTGCAATTAGAGAGATTCGATCGAATTGTCTTTCAGCCGGTCTCTCACCCAAAAAACAAGACGCTCGGGAATAGACATTCATTTGCATTCAATAGGCCGGAGTGACTTATCAAAAGCCGCCGGCCGCTCATAACAAACTCAAAAGAGCAGGTTTTCGAGCAGAAAACTTGAGCCGACTCCCGGTTCTAGTTAAGGTCATTTGGGGCAGGCGAGAGCAAATTGGAAAAATCGACCCGAACTTTCGTTCCAAATGCATATGGCGACCTACACTCACCGTCAAAAAACAGCAGAAACCGGCCGGGTCGCATAGTGTTTTAGTGCGGTAGCTGTCAGCAGTCAGTCAGTGAGAGACATCAGAAGTGAGTTAATCCGGTGTTGCGAGAGCAAATGACTGGACTTGTTTGCACCTGAACCGGCCGGACCAGCCCTTAATAAATATTACATAGCAGTTGGGCACCTCTATCAGTCACAATTAGAAAGGGAACGACCGCGTCCCTGAGCGGCTAATTGAGGGCGCAACGGCCAAGTTTGGCGGCGTTGACTTAGCGGCGGGGTCTCGGCTTATAGCTAATCAGCCAACAAGTCTTTGTATCGAATCACTCAGAGCGCAGTGGAGACTGGCTAAATTCGAAATAGATTTGCCGCAAAACAGGCAAGTCAGAGCGCGGCTCGCCGACCTACTCGGACATCGATTAAAAGACTCCTAAAGCCATTTCGATGACAAATAGCGGTTATTAGAAATGAGTGCGGCCAAATTAACACCGATTCAATTAACCTCAAATTGCTACTCCTACTTTTTTATTGCCCTTCACCAGCTGTAATATGGGTTTTGTTGCAATCTGGGAATCACTTGCAACAGCACTGTATAAGGCGCCGATTTATGAGATCCTGTTACAGACAGGAATTTTTCAAGATAAATGGTGTCCTATATCAGTCAGTCAGGTACTTAACGCCGTTTATGGTGCACTAGCCTATGTATACAGGTCACCCGCCGAAGGGAGAGGAGGGTTTGGGGGTCTGAGTCCAAATTTTGGGAGCGGGGTGCTACTACTGCTGCTACTAAAATGGGCTAAAAATCGTCAAAAATTGCTAATTTGGGATGAAATACAGCCAAAAAATGCTGTTTTATAGGCGATTTTCGCAATTTTTGTGTCTGAAGTTGCAAAAATCGCAAAAAATTGCTCAAAAAATTACTTGCCAGAAAAATCGGAGGGGGTCGGAAAAATCGTCTCGGAGGGGGTCCCCATCCGGGAGGGTCTAGCCTAAGTCGTGTGGGGCCAGACCCCCAGACCTCCCTGTTACATGCATAGGTGCTGGTACCATAAACGGCGTAAAGTGCCTGACGGTAATAACTGGTACCGGCTTGAAATGGTAAGTGGAGAGAAAGAGTGTAATGCCTACCAGCGTACAGTAGAAATTGCACGTTGCTAGTACAATAGTAGTGATGAACGTATTGCGTAAACAATAAGGCCTGGCTTGGCTGTCTAACGGGCAGAATGGGAACGTAGACTAAAGATGTGGCCGGAGGGATAATCGTATTGATTGACGTACGTCGTTGATAGTAAACGAAGCGTTGAAAAAGTGAGGCTTGGATTACGCCAGTCTAGAATTTAGTTAGCTAACTGACACCGTAGCACTTTATCATCGCATACAACCAGAGTCGAACACACAAGCGCTCGATACATTCTAGTAATCATGTAACAGAACAGAATTGTAAAAGAATACTGTACTTGAGTTGAGTTGAGAGAATACGCAAATCAATAATGTCCTATCGTGGTGATGAACTTGAATTAAAGCAGATTTAGACAAAAAGCTCAGTTATTTTTATTAAAATAAACACCTCCTTCGCTGTTAGGCTGGTGATGCCTCAATCTGGTATGTCCTGTATTCTCTAATCTGGAGAAGAACATTCAAACTGTAAACCAGCGCTGCAAGAATGCAGAAGAGGACCATAAAAACGTAGGTGGTTGCATGGCCGTCGTAGAGTGTGCCACGTGCGGCAATGATTATGGACGGTACGTAGAGAATGGCCCAGACAGAACACAGCACCAGATCCCAGATGATCCAGAGAACTCGGGGCAGTATTGTGTCGTAGTTGACGACGTAGAGCACAAGCCTTATTAAGGTATTTAGCAGGGCGCTACTGGCTGTGAACCATATCAAACCGATAGCAGGAACACTAGCCCACTTGCTCAACAGACATATCAGGATAAGAAAGTCAGTGGCAATTTCTATTAAATACAGTATACCCCACGGCCAGCTGTAGAACTTGCGAACATCTGCCGATGCAGGCATAGTGGAACCTGGTGTCCCTGCACGAAGTCAACTTAGACTAGCAGCAGCAAAAAAGTGGTTGGTGGGTTGGTAAAGGCGGTTTTTGTACGGCCACGGCCAACTTTTAGCGAAGATTAGTCATAATAATAAGACGTGATCAAAATGCAGAGGGGGATTAGTCAGACCAGCTTGTTGGTTTCAAGATTTTAGTAACTTGTCTACGGTTTACCCACCCACCCACAAATGTTTCACTTGATTGGAAACGACTACGTCTTTTTAATTTTTGTTTCAGTGATAGTACTTTTGTCTCACCGAATTTTTACAATGAACACTCCACAGAGTTATTTTCGAGATCCGTACAAAAATCATAACCAATTTCATTGGGTCGCCCGTCATGTGTATTCTCTCCTGTGTACGTTGTACCCAAGGTAGGTAGGTCAACTCACGTTTTTGAATATTTGAATTAAAGGGCTCGGAAAAGAGCGAGGGGTGTCCTGAGTTGTTCGAAAGGACAGTGGAACTCAAAAACAAACAAACAAACAAACTCACTGCCCGAAATTACCTGATGAAAGATTATGGTTAAATACAGTACATCATATGATTCATTATTGTTTGTTTGTTTGACTGTGAGCAATATTGTTGTGTTGTCTCACTGGTCTGCTACCTCTCCAAATACAATTCCTCTTCATTTTGGTGCCGAAGAGACCCGGGAGCCACCTTCAATCAAGTTCTACTGCAAGGTCCAAGTTCTACTACGAGTCTCGCCTCAAGTTACTCCCGTTTCAACCTCCGTGATCGTCAGGCACAGCCGTGCCCCATCTCCCCATCTGATGCTCACATGATGTCCACTACCCTTCGCGATCGCGTCCGACTTCTGCAAGAGCAACTACAACGTACATGTAATATCGAGCAGCAACAGCAATGGTGGGTCGAACAACAACAACGATGGCAGATCGAACAACAGCGGCGTGATCGGGAGTGGCAAATCGCAAAGCAGCGCACTGATCGTCTGATCGCTCAGTACCTGTCCCGACCCCTCGCAGATCGTATGAGAGAGGAAGCGGCTTTGTTTGCTTCGTGTTCTGGCACTTTGGATGTCGCAGTCGGCTCATTAAACACTCCCTTCACTGGGTTAATGGTCGATCCTCCGTTCAGTGGGCATTCTCGTTCAACTAAAGCAGTTTTTTCGTGCACAGGCGCTCCCAAGGATGATCAAGTCGTAGTAAAGAGAGTTGATGGGAAGAAAGAAGTAAAGGATGACGCGCGGTTAGTTGATGGAGCTCCAGCTGTTCTTTGTTTGGCGGGAAGCCATCTTCATTCTGTTTCTGTTGGTATTGTGCACAAAGCACCTTCTCAATGCGCGCTTCTTGGGGCACACGTGGACGATCCCATCGATGTGACCTCTGCCGACACTAAGGATTCGGCTTTGTTCCAGACTCCAAGATGATTCAGTTGTGGCTAGCTCAGTTTGCTCAGTGAGGGACGGTCCTGTTCTTTTGGAAGTTTTTGGTTTGGAGAAAGAAGATATTTTGCCGTCTGCAGAACCGGCGTTTCCTGATCGAGTTTATTCCTCTCCATATGTTTCTGATGTTCAGATGTTTTCTTTTGGTGATTCTGTGTTCTTTGATATGGCTGGAAGAAAGAAAGGAAAGAGAAGAAAGAGGATGAGGAGAAGGAAGAAAGAAGAAGAAGGAGAGAAAGATGAAGAGAAAGAGGAAGAAAAGGAAGATGAGAAAGGAAGAAGAAAGATGTTTTGGGTAGAAGGAGAAAAGATGATGAGGAAAAGGAAAGTGAAGAGAAAGAAAGTGCTGAGAAAGAAAGCAAGCGTTGTTCCTATCCTGTGCGCAGATGCACGAAAGGCTGTTCCAATGATGTCCACAAAGGGCCATATATCGTTGAGTTCAGTGGTTCAAGCTGGCATGGCACCTGAAGGTTCAGAGTTTCGAGAGGCAAACAGGGATGATCCCGCTTTTATAACCTCATCAGTGCAAGAAGCACTTTTCTTTGTTTCGCCCAGGACTGCGGTAGAAAGCCAGAGAGCTGATGTTTTGTGTCCACAGTGACAAGAATCTTTGAGTTCAAGTTTTCCTGCTATGGTGCAGTACCTGAGGCCATTCTTTTTTTATTTTTGGGGCAAGCGCGGAAGACCCGTGGCTATGACCTCTGCAGCGTTTGATGTTGTCAGTTCGCAAAGTTCTTCGTGGTCAAGCAGAAGTTTCCGATACGTCAGTTCTTCAAGCATCAAGTTAATTCAGTTACATCACCTCCGATGGCCGTCAAGCACAGCTTTGCCCCAAGTGACGTCCATTGAAAGGGGAGTGATGAAAGATTATGGTTAAATACAGTACATCATATGATTAATTATTGTTTGTTTGTTTGACTGTGAGCAATATTGTTGTGTTGTCTTACTGGTCTGCTACCTCTCCAAATACAATTCCTCTTCACTACGTACTCAAAAATCACATCTAAGGGAAAAACCTACATACGATACGAACCTACAAAGTTTCAAATCTATCTTCTGGAACCAAAGAATCGACCTAATCTGTCATTTGTACATATACAAACGTTAGATCGATTTGACCGTGACAAAACAAACGAAAGACAGCGAGAAGAATGGATGTGAGATTTATAGACCAGCTGGCTAAAAAGTTCATTGATGGATTACCAACTAAACAAACAATTTAGTTTCAATTCCCAGCTGAAACAAAGTCGGTTCACTTGACCATTTCGGCCGGATAAGGCGGCGGGGCTTGCGCAACCGCAGAAGCATAGGCCGGCGGCGGTTGCTCACCGTCAGCAACAGAAACCACTGTGATCGGTTGACTGCGAAGTCCTCTGTACTCTTTGTAAAGTAGATACACGTTGAACCCATACACTAGTAACCCAACGATACAAAACAGTACCATCCAGGAATACGTGGAGCCATGCCCCGCCCCACTTATGGCGATGATTATAGACGGCACATAGAGAATGGTCCACAGAGAACAGAGCACCAGATCGGAGACCACCCAAAGAAGCCGAGGCACCACTGTATCGTAGTTGACCACATAGAGAGCCAGTCTTATGAGGGTATTTAGCAGAGCGCTGCCAGCTGTGAACCATATGAGACCGGTGCCGGCCACATAAAACCGTCTGCTCCATAGACAGATCATGATAAAGAAGTCAGTCATAATTTCTATGGTATTTAGTATGCCCCACGGCCAGGTGTACAGCTTACGAAAGTCGGGCGATACTGCCATAGTTGATACAGATCAGATTGTACCAGGCCTACTTTCTTTTACATGACTGGAACGCGCAGGCAACGCGTTTAGTTGAACTTAAAACCGGATTGGTGACTGGGCATCCTACGGCGTTTTTGTACACCGCTGCCCTTTAGAAAACATTAAGAGTCAGTCTCTGAACTGATCGAGTTTTGGCCCTTTGCCCTATTCAGACCCAAAATTGAAACTTTGGCCTAGAGAGCTGTAAGTTGGTACACTAATACATATCGATAGGTTATGTAACCACCGCAAAGGATTTCCCGATTTGACGCTCCAGTCCCGAGATACAGCCGTCTGAAAATCGGCTTGCTTAACTATGGGACAAAAATTTCGAACGTGAATTTCTTTCCTGCTAAAAACAGTTGGCACCTAGAATTTGGGGATTTTATGTAACTTTTAGAGTACTTTCAGAATTTTTGGTCGGTTTTCGATTTTGACGAAAAAAAATTTTGTGGACCCCCTTCCCGCCCCCTAGCTCGTCTGGAACCCCCCCCCCCTATGTGGGTTGTTTTATTTCAGATTACTGTAGCGCCATTTGTTAGCTACAGATTGGTGCCAAGCACGATAGCCCACGGCCCGGGGTTTTGGAGTAAATTGACTTCAAATGGCTGAAAATCGCATTTTTTTTCCAGTTTTACTATGGGACAAAATTTCGAACTTGAATTTCTTTCCTGCTAAAAACAGTTCGGACCTAGAATTTGGGGGTTTTACGTAGCTTTTAGAGTACTTTAAGAATATTTGGTCGGTTTTCGATTTTTACGAAAAAAATTTTTTTCGACCCCCTTCCCGCCCCCCTAGCTCGTCTGGAACCCCCCCCCCCTATGTGGGTGTTTTTATTTTAGATTACTGTAGCGCCATTTGTTAGCTACAGATTGGTGCCAAGCACGATAGCCCACGGCCCGGGGTTTTGGAGTAAATTGACTCCAAATAGCTGAAAATCGAAATTCAACTTCGAAATTTTGTCCCATAGTAAAACTGAAAAAATGCGATTTTCAGCTATTTGGAGTCAATTTACTCCAAAACCCCGGGCCGTGGGCTATCGTGCTTGGCACCAATCTGTAGCTAACAAATGGCGCTACAGTAATCTGAAATAAAAACATCCACATAGGGGGGGTTCCAAACGAGCTAGGGGGCGGGAAGGGGGTCCACAAAATTTTTTTTCGTCAAAATCGAAAACCGACCAAAAATTCTGAAAGTACTCTAAAAGTTACATAAAATCCCCAAATTCTAGGTGCCAACTGTTTTTAGCAGGAAAGAAATTCACGTTCGAAATTTTGTCCCATAGTAAAACTGGAAAAAATTGCGATTTTCAGCCATTTGAAGTCAATTTACTTCAAAATCCCGGGCCGTGGGCTATCATGCTTGGCACCAATCTGTAGCTAACAAATGGCGCTACAGTACTCTGAAATAAAAACACCCACATAGGGGGGGTTCCAGACGAGCTAGGGGGGCGGGAAGGGGGTCAAAAACTTTTTTTTTCGTCAAAATCGAAAACCGACCCAAAATTCTGAAAGTACTCTAAAAGTTACGTAAAATCCCCAAATTATAGGTCCCAACTGTTTTTAGCAGGAAAGAAATTCAAGTTCGAAATTTTTGTCCCATAGTTAAGCGAGCCGATTTTCAGACGGCTGTATCTCGGGACTGTAGCGTCAAATCGGGAAATCCTTTTTAGTGGTTACATAACCTATCGCTATGTATTAGTGCACCAACTTACATCTCTCTAGGCCAAAGTTTCAATTTTCGGTCTGAATACTGAAACTCGATCTGACCAGAGAACGACTCTTAATCCTCTACGTTTGTCATTCCTTAGGTGCGATCAGATTAGTCTTGTTCAGACATAGCCGGGCCTAACCTATGAAATCCCAGGATTTGTCTAAAACAAGCCAGACTGCATGTCCGCTTACTTATGTACCGGTCGGTAGAGACCGGGGGTTTGCTCTTTCTTTCTAGCTAGCGGATAACCCCAGAACTCCTACATAGCACGTTTGTGTGCATGTCACATGAAGCAATGCTTTACCGCGCTCAAGAAACGTATCGTCACAACAAACCACTAACTAGAACACATACATGTACTATGTACAGATAATCAGACGTAATAACAGACTGCACTATAGACGATACATAATCAATGTATAGACAGATACAGGATGTAGTACAGCAAAAATAGGAAGGACTTGTACAGTTCAGCCGATGTCTCGTTTGGCCTTTACCACTCTTTGGCGAGCTTCCTGTCTGCGTTCCTGATTGACTTGTCTAGTGCGTACTCTGAAAAAGTAAACGTACAATACACACCGTTGCTACCAACAAAAGTAAGATATTATTGCCGAAGCTGACAAATATAACAGGGCTAGAAATCTAACGCACCGATTAAGTGAGGACTTGAGAGCCGTCTGAATGGCTCTCGAACGCTCTGTACTCATCATTCGAGTGTCGACGAACTTTGGCAGAGCTCCTTTGTAGGGAACGTAATTACCCTCACGACCAGTTCTGCTCTTTTTGTCGTCAAATCGAACTTGTTTTCCACTGGTGGACACAGCTGAAACATTTAGGGACACTCCGCGTATTCAAAAGCCAATACAGACAGGCACTTAACCAGTTTATGACACCGGTGCCGGTACCATGTATGGTTCAACTAGCCTAGGTACCGGTACCATATATGATGTACCATAAACGGCGTTAAGTGCCAGACAGTAATACAAGTACGACGGTATGGCAGTCACGGATCTAGCGACTAAGGTACCGGCACCTATTACCTTTTGCAATGAGGTCTTCAAAGGTCTGACTATGTCACCATACATGTACAAGGTCACGACGTGGTGCCAGTGAACGCCAAGCGATTTATATTTCACTGGCTCCTTAGGGGTCTACAGGCAGTTTGTTGTTTTTCGACAGACAATGAACAAGAAATTAACAGATATTAATAGCCAAAAATCACGTGTACTTGTCGTTAGTTTACTATTGCCTGTCTATCATGAGCGTGTTCCAAAAATAAGAAACATATTTTTGCTGTCGTTCAGCTAAACGAGCACAAGTTTGGAGAAAAGTTGCTAAAAGGCAAATTTCGTTTAAACCGCTGTAACTGAACATGCAGTAGCAGTAGTGTACGTACTGTACGTACCATACATGGGCCGGGGTGTGAGGGTGTATACCCCTCCCCCTCGCCGGCCAATATCCCTCATCGCCCACCACCCTCCCCCTCCCGGAGGAAGAAAATTTTCGCTTATTTAAGGCAAAATAGGCGTTTTTTGGCCGCCCTCCGAGGCTTCCATACCCCCTTCGGATTTTTCCGGCCCATGTATGGTACGTACGTACATTTTGCGGCCTTAACAGGACAAATCTTAAACGTAGCGACAGGAGGAGGTATGAGCAGAGATCTGGCGTGTTTTGCGCGCAATCCGGGCGTGCGACGAGCCAGCAACTTGCTCTCCTCTCGTTTCATCACTTCTTTCGGTTTCTGTTTGGCTTTGGGAGTGGCCAACTGCTTCAGTCGTTCCGATTTGCAGTCTGAAATTGATCGAGTGTCTGAGGAAGAACTGAAGTGCACGCTCTACTCAGTAGTTGGTCTCGACGTTTCACTTTCTTGGCCAGATGCTCCTCCAAGTTATCCATCTGTTGGAAGTGTTTATGATGCATCGCCCTGAACCGGTCTCCTAAAGCCCAGTTCACACTGCCGTGAACTAACAACTAAGCACAAAAAATAAGAAACAGGTTCCATGGCTTAAAACACACGCGCATGGCCGCAAAATCCTTGGTTCATTAACTAAAAGTTGAGCTTAGTTCAACTACCCTTAGTTCTTAGTTCACAAGTGTGAACGCATTTGAACTGAACAAAGAACTAAGGCCGTTAGTTCTTTTCCCTTAGTTCTTAGTTCACGGCAGTGTGAACCGGGCTTAAACCAAAGATAACTTTCGAATCCACACAAAGACAACCACTGCTAAACCAAACCCACAAGAATTGCCGAAACAAGCCCATAGTTATTAATATTTCTTCACACTTGATTGCAGCCTTCATTCTTTTGAAAAGAAAAAGGTGTACTACTGTATGTGTAGTCTGTACCTGGTGGCAGCGGGGTCCGTATTTTACTGGCAGATACCGACTTTCTGATATTAGTAGATTCGAAGGAAGGGCATGAAGAAGCAGGTGCTGAAATAATATCCGTTGTGAGCAAAGGATTTTGCATTTTCAGACAGTCAGATAGACTAAGCCTTATGGCTACGTATGTACTATGGCTACGTAGCCATGTACGGCTACAGCTCCACTACTGGATAGCCATCTGTAGCTCTGTAGCCATGTATGGCATGGCTACACAGAGGCCCGCCTACTTTTGGTCATAGATATGTACATACACGTAGTCATAGACGGCTCTGTAGCTTTTTATGCCCAAAAGTGGGGAGGCCCTCCCGTGTAGTCATAGATGGCTTTGTAACCAAGTATGACTGACTGACTGTGCTTTTGAGGAGCCATAGCCATACATGTCTATGGAGCCATCTAAGGCTAAGTAGCCATCTATGGCTAACATGCGGTCTTGTAGTCATAGATATCCATATCCATAGCCTTTATATCGACACAGCGTTAAAAGGCTGGTGTCACTATAAGGCTTAGTTTACCCGACTGTCAGATCGGTGCAAAAATTCACAGAGGCCGCTGCTCAAACAGGGCGAGAAAGCTACGAAAAATTAACCTACAAAAAGGAATAAATGGCATTTTACGGGTAAAAGTAAAAGTTTTTCAAATTTTTCCTACAGTGCAAAAAATATTACTGTTGCAGTTTGTACCGCCAGAAGAGCTTGGGGCGACTGCCATTTCGACGCGGCTGGGAGACTTCGAAGCAGCAGGTTGGGCCAAGTTGTCTTCCAAAATCTCAAACGTTTCGTCCAAGTCGAGTAGCTGAGATCCGAGACTGAGTTCTGAGCGCTGGATGGATCTTCGTTTCTTCGCATCTCCGAGTTGTGAGCGGTTCTGCTCCTTCTAGATCAAACTTTTATGCACGTCTTATTACTATATCATAGATTAGGACTTGAATTTCGTTAGAGAGTGAACTGTGGGTCTGATTTTCGAAACTGTCATCCGGACAACAAAATGAGACCCTTTCTTCGGAACCGCCCGAGGAGTAGTTGGGCTGAAACTTTCCATAAATAAACTAACAGAGTGAGGGGTGCAATAGACCGTAGTACCTTTTGATTAATTTCTGCGGCTTTTTCCGACCGTTCTGAGAACTCGGTCATCTGTGGCCAGAACATCGATGCTTCTTCTGGTACTTCCTTTCTTCTACATTCAAATGCACAAGCGAATGCCGTCCGTGGACAAATACATTCAATGCTCTTCATGCAAAAGCCACTGATTGCCTTAGGCTTCAGCCCAGTTCTGAGTCAGTCAGCCTTTGACGAACTGCTCTAGGATAATTTTTGGTAGCAACACCCTAACATCAATCAATCAAAAACCAAGCCTCAATCTCTCTGTGTATGTACGTTTGAACTATGGTTTCAAAGGTTTACGTTTGCGCTGTCAGACATACTGTATGTATTGTTTATGAAAAATTTATTTTTCTTCTGAAGTGTGAAAGAAATAGGAAAACGACTAAACTAATGAAAAATAGAGCGAGTTTGAGAACATTTCAGGACACAAGAACCATTTAGTGACTGAGCAATTGATATTCTGACCAGTCAATATAACCATCCAGATTTTTGTCCGCGTTTTTCAGAATACTGTCCACTAAATTTTCGATTTCATGGTCTTTGAGAGGCATCTCATTCGCTACCGTTTCACCATCTGAAAAAAATTTTACGTCAATAAATGCGCCTAGATCATGAGAACCAATCGTAACATGCTGTACGTACCTTTATGTTCATGTGTAAATGACTTGACCAACTCGACACCATCTATCAAATTATTATTGTCAATGTCATGCATTTTGAAGTAGTAGAATATCAGCTGTTTCTTTTCCAGTTCCACTCCAGGGTCAATCATTCCTTCGAAATGTTCTTTTATATGGCTGAAACATAACACCTCTCTTATATCTTCAGTACAAACCGCCCAAGTAGACTACGTACCATGTGGTGGCATCAGTTTCAAGTTAAACCCATACCACATACTATTGGTATCGATGGTACTATTGAATGAAATCGCGAAATCTGGAACAACTGTATCGCCTACCCTGCATCCTGTATTTCTTCTTCTTCCCCAAAATGATGTAAGTGACCGGGATGACCGTGAGGCGAGTTTGGGTCGTACTGGACCACACAGAAGCAATAATTAACTAAGAACAAAGATAAACCAAATATGGAACGCATTTTCTAATGATTACAAGCGGCACCTTGTATACACGCATGCAACCATTACCACAGATGCAATATCGCTCCAAAGCCGTCGCAAGGCAAACAAAAGCAGCTGTTACAACTTGGTCTTTGTCTCCCTTTTATTCCCCTCCCTGCTGCACGACCGTAAAATAATGTTAAGTAATAAATTATGAAGTGATCAACAAATGCTCAAACAATGACAGCAAGATGAATAATAAAGTAGGTACCTAGAAAACAGCACAAACAGACGTATCACAACGAAGATTGGGGCACGGCTGCAATCGAAGAACAACAACACAAACTCAACAAGAATACATCTAGACAGCGCTACAGCTCCACTGCAGTGCTTCAGTGTACGTAAACGTCATAGAATCTCTCCGTGTCGGGTCAAACAGTGTGATATAACATTGACCTAGCATTTTGATTACAGTACCAATTTGATAGCCCCTTCATACGCACGACTTAAGGGAATATTATGCACCATCTCGGTTGCTTAAACCAACACTAATAAATACACCACCTAGCGACGGGCAGGTAGTGAGTTAACGGTTTTGACATTTGCAGCACAACACTTTGAACAACAGCCGAGAAACGGTTGGTTGAGTAGAATGGTTGATTATCGAGCCTGTTGAGCCTTGAGAAATTCAGAGTAATCTATGTAGCCGTCGTTATTAAAGTCATCGTCTTTCATTATGGAATCTATCATGTCCTCTAACTCGTTGTCAGTCATCACCGGCGGCTGCATCTTGTCTTCCTCTGAAACAGGTTGGTGAGATGAATCAAGGGAAAATAAATGTACAAATATTTCCGATGCTTGTTTTGTTGTTTGTTTCAATTAAAACTGATGAAACAATGATTAACTGGAAATCTTTTTGGACGCGGACGGGTGGGTTCTCGAGAGTGGCAGGGCACACAGTGATTCGTAATCGCATGTATATAACAGGGGTCTGGGGCCTGTTCTCATCCGACTTAGGCCAAGCCAACCCCCCCGGCACGGGGATGCCGCGAGATGATCCTTTCAATCCCCTAGCATGTAATTTTTAAAGCTGATTTTTTAGATTTTTAGAATTTCAAATACTAAAATTGCTGAAAAGTCCTGAAAAAAAAACAGTACTTTTCAGCTGTATCTTATTAGCAATTTTTGGCGTTTTTAGTACCTAACCCCTCCCCTAATAGAAAATTTTGGCTCAGAACCCCCGATCGGCGTCAAACCCCAACTCCCTGCCCGATCGGCGGATAACCTAGATTTATGCGTAATCGCAAGAGAGGGTCTGCAGGCACCAACCAGGACCGGGACGATTTTTCTCCAACGACAATTCTTTTGGCCTTCTTGTTTGTTTTTGTTACAATTTCAGTCAGTACCATTGCTTGTGAAACAACAAAATTTAGCTGCATTCAAACCAAAATTAGCAGTTTCAGCCTAAACTACAGATATATGGCTGGTTGGCTCTGTGCATTAAGACTTGCTTAATTATTATTTTTGCAGGTAAAAACTATACAGACCTATTGTGATAGATGGTACCTGACGCAATGTTCACAGTCATGGGACCACGGTATACACGTGGTCCATGACACCGTTTGCCGTCATTTCGGCAGAAGCATTCATTAGGTCAGATCTAAGAGAGCAGAGCAGAGAGACCTGAGTGGAAGTGGGTGATGGCTTTGATGAGTTCGATGCCGTCCAGCATGTTGTTCTTGTCCAGGTCGTGCATGGTGAAGTAGTGGAACTGCAGCTGCTCGTTGCTCATCTGCTTCTCATCCACATTCACCTGCCCTTCCAAATGCGTCTTTATGTGTCTACAAACACTCTCTCAACATTCTCTCACTACGAGAGCCACTGCTACACGCCATACAACATGTAACAGGCCATCAGCCGATGGGGAGGGATTGCGGGTCTGCAGCAATTTCCTGAAAAATTTACTTGCCAGAAAAATCGTAGGGGGGGCCGGAAAAATCGTCTCGAGTAGTCCCGAACCGGTGGGGATAGACCCCGGACCCACTGTTAGATCAGGGTTCGTGCTGCTTTTGCATGGCAAAATTCCCTGATCTTTCCCTGACCAAAGTCAAAATTCCCTGACCAACCAAGGCGAGGAAACGCCAACCAGCGTGAGTAAATTTGAAAAATTGGCTTTGAAAAACGGATTTAAACGGCATTTTGAGGGTGGAATGTACAGTTTAAGTACTGGTAGAAAGTCAGAAGTCCGATATTCAAAAAGGGTGGAGTGTAAAGTTCTAACACAGGACCATCTGGTGGCGAGAGGTTTCTACTGGTATCAATTTTTTCCCTGACCAGACACCAATTCCCTGACTTTTCCATGATTCCCTGACTTTTTTTTAAATTCCCTGACTTTTCCATGCCTCCCTGACTTTCCAGGTCCCGCACGAACCCTGTAAATCTATGCTACCAACCAGAAAATCACAATCTAAACCAGCACACCAGCGTGCCAACACGCCACTGCACCTGAGTCACAGATTTAGCTTAAAGCTAGATAGAGTGGTACGCTGGTGCAGATTAGAGTAGGGTCTGTTACTTCGGAGGTCACCCCCACCTCCAAAGACAGCAATCCAATCAATTCAGTCTATAAACTCACTCGCTGTCGTGAATCTCTTCTTTCTTTCCGAACTGGTGCTGCGCGCCCGGGTGTGCGTTTGGATTGTGAGGAGGAGGCGGTTGTCCTTGTTGTTGTGGTTGACCGGGGTGGGGCGGAGGTGGCTGCTGCTGATACTGCTGCTGTTGACAGTTACTCACTGTGCACAGACAGGTGGTCAACAGTAAACTAATAATCTTCATTTTGTGTCCCAATCAGCCAACTAACAAATGCCTTGCTTAACCAATGGTCCACGTCTAATCAATCTTGGCGGACAGTAGCCGTGTGCAGATTCTTCTACAGTCAGAATGGGTTATTATTATCTATCTATCACCAAACGAGACAAAGAACGGAGCAGTTATTCCTATAGGACTAATTCCTGTCGCTTCCTCGCAGAGGGTGCTTTCTTTTTTCGTTTTAACTTTGCCCTGCTGCTGGCTGGGATTAGCACAACAAGCAGACGAGGAAATCGAGCGTGTTCGCTTGCTTACTTGCTGCTGCTAAAAACTGGCTGCAAATTCGCACTGCGAGTGGCAGTCGTACAAATTGTATGAAGGCTGAAGAGTGTCGGTCTGTTTATTACTACTAATTATTACCACCCTCTTTTGCGAAATGTTACACGACTACACCAGGAAGGCATTACTACAGTAGGTGGACCGTGAGTACTGCAGCCCAGCTTGGAACCCGCTTGAAAGTTAAGAACTTTGATTTACTCGAACGTGTGCAGAAATAATTTACTTAAGCGCTTACCAAATATGACAGGAAAAAACGTTTGGAAACACTGAAGATTTTCAAGGTGGGTCAGACTATCAGAGGCAGAAAAACTCGCTCAAAATGTCCATGATTTCCTAAAACCAAGACTAAAACTAATGGCGCATTCATATTCGTGTCGAAAAATGTCGGTCACGACATTCGGGCCGAGGCGACTTTGTTTCAAAGTACTATAAACGCGCCAACAAGCTCGCAGCGACATCTTTCGCTGCCGACAAAATTCGACAAAAGTGGTCTTCACTAAATTGAACAACTTCTTTTGTCGGCGGCCTTTGTTCTAAAATATTTAGCGGTAGGACTGTCTAAATGCATTGTTTTAATGCGAAACAATTACATAGAACAATGCAGGATAGTTCATGCCGTCGTTTCCGTCGCCCTTTTATCAACACGGAGGAAATTTTTGGCCCGACGGAAATGTCGGCGACCGAGGTTTTTCGACACGAGTTGTTAAAGTTAACGTTTGAGCTTGTTGTAGCAGTTGTCTATATTCAAATTGTTTCCGTTGATCGATTCGATTCTGTGAGATGGATACGTACAGTATACATGTACGTTTAGTACTGAAGAAAGTATCATGTGTGCAGGCAAAAGTATGCTGTCAACTATTTGACATCGAGCGAGTCGCAGTGTGTGCCGGTACTGTAGGTGCTACCGTAAATCGGCGGCGTACGTAGCCAGCCATTCTTGTTTGGTGTTCTACTTCAACATCGTCCTCATATCAGTTCAGTTTCAGTTTATAAGGGTTGTTTTGTGCTTTCTCTTTACCCCTTCGGTTGCAGGCAGGCAGTGCTCTTCTGGTTGACTGGCCCGTTTCTAATTCGTATTAGGTAAGGTATACGAAGGGTTGTTGTACTTGTATGATCAGATGACGATACTCTCTTCCTGCAGTCGTGCCTCGTTAATATGAAACCCTGGGTTAGGCCTATATGGCCAAAATGCTGCTTGCTTTTTTACTACGGCGAACAGTAATTTGCTATAATTTTGCTTAATTTGATGTCAACATTTCAGTCAGTTTTCATAAATTTTTTTATTTTCAAACTTAAGAAATAGGCTTATAAGAGTTGCATTTGCACTTTTAGCCCACCATAATCTCAGAAACAGGCATAATTGGTTGTCTTGTTCTTAAGTTATGACTTCTATGCAAGATAATCGCTTTTTCGTTAATATGGCCGATTCGATAATGGGCCTACATGTAAGTTCAGTTAGACCATGTCCCAAAGTAGCCATATTAACGAGGTAAAACTGTATTCGCAGATAGTCAACCAATCGATAAACTGAGTGGTCTCACTTATTCGCCTGACCAAGGCGGAATTTATTTTGGTAAAAAACACGCTAACCCCGCGTGCAAACTTCTTATGGGTCAAGGACAAAACTTTGCCTGGGCCTGGTCTTCTGTGTTAACAGCTAGCTTTTATGGCAGGGAGGCGGCCTGGTGTCTGTTCGGTTTGTTTGTTGGGTGGGACGGGTTTTGTAGTGCAGAACGTGCCTTTACGGCTGCGGGATGGGGCAGAGTTTGTTGTGTAGTTTATCGCTGAGGGCGCAACGCTTATCAGACTGGTGTGTGTTTAGTCTAGATTGAGGGCCTCTCAGCGCTCGCAACTTCTGTTAGTACAGCCGACATTTTTTGCTTAGCTGAGAAACGACTGGTTTAGTTCTGCTTTAGTCCCCAGTGCACCATGGCTGACAAGTTCCTTGGCAAGTGGAAGCTGACAAAGTCAGAAAACTTCGATGAGTATATGAAGAAGTTAGGTGAGTTGGTCTTTTTAAAGTCAGCTCATCATTTCTTTTGAATGTTACAGTTTTATCTAAAATTGAATTAAAATTATATCGAAATCTATTGGCTTGACTCCCATCTGGCAGCTAAACCCCTACCCACCCTACCCCGTAATGTAACAGGAGGTTCGGGAGGTCTGCCCAACCCGAATTAGGCCAGCCCCCGATCGACCCCTTGGCGATTTTTGTGGCCAGTAAGTTTTCGAGCAAATATTTTCAATTTTGTATAGAATTTCAGACATTGCTGAGAAGTCCTGTAAAACAACACTTTTAGCTGTATTTGAGCCCAAATTAACGAATCGATTTTTGACGATTTTTAGCCCAAAACTGCGATTTTTCAACGTTTTTTAGTACCCAACCCCCTCCCCTAGAATTTGGGCTCAGACCCCCCGGCCGGCGCCAGCTAAACCTCCTCCCCCATTGGCGGAAGACCTGTTACATGTATACCCTACCCGCCCCGGACCTGATACACTTATACGTCTGTCATTACCTACCAAATCAAGCCTTCCCAATACGAACAATAACGACCTATAATATCAGTAATACAGTCAGGCACTTAACGCCGTTTATGGTACCGACTCCATTTAAGGTGCCGGTACCGTACGCTACACTACCCCAGGTGCTGGCGTTAAGTGCCTGACTGTAATACTGGAAAAAACGTTAAGTTAACCATCTACAAAAAACTTAGTGTTCGCGTGTTACTGTTAGAGCTGTCCATGACAACATCCGTGTTGACATGGAGAAGTGTCAAATGCTTTTGAAAACCTTGCGGTGAACTGTGCGTCTCCTGTTTGAAAAGGGCTAACTAAATGTGTAGAGCTGTTTGGTTGCAGGAGTGGGGATGGTGCTGCGGAAGATGGGCAACGCAGCCAAGCCGGTGATGGAGTTCGCAGTAGACGGCAACGGCAAGTGGAAAGTATCGTCAGTCTCCACCTTCAAGACGGTAGTGTTAGAGTTCAAGCTAGGAGAGGAAATGGAAGAGACCACTGCCGACGGTCGCAAATGCAAGGTCTGTCTGTCTGTCTGTCTGTCTGTCTGTCTGTCTGTCTGTCTGTCTGTCTGTCTGTCTGTCTGTCTGTCTGTCTGTCTGTCTGTCTGTCTGTCTCTGTATCTGTCTGTCTGTCTGTCTGTCTGTCTGTCTGTCTGTCTGTCTGTCTGTCTGTCTGTCTGTCTCATACATGTAGGAGGGGGGGGGGTTTGGGGGGGGTTTAGACCCCCAGGCCCGATTTTCGGCAAACCCCCCCCCAGCCGAATTCTGGGGGGGGGGGTTTCTGAAACCCTATTTTGGGTTACAAACTGCTAAAATTCAGGGTTTCAAGACTTATATACCGTAATTTAGCATTTCAAAAGCCCTAAATAGGGTTCCGGAACCCTATTTAGGGTTTCAGAAACCCAAAGTAATGCCTCCGGAACCCTATTTAGGGTTTCAGAAACCCTAAATAGGGTTCCGAAACCCTGTTTTGGGTACCTGAAAGCCTAAATAGGGTTCCGGAACCCTAATTTGGGTTTCTGAAACCCTAAATAGGGTTCCGGAGCCCTACTTTGGGTTTCTGAAACCCTAAATAGGGTTCCGGAACCCTAATTTGGGTTTCTGAAACCCTAAATAGGGTTCCGGAACCCTAATTTGGGTTTCTGAAACCCTAATTTGGGTTTCTGAAACCCTAAATAGGGTTCCGGAGCCCTACTTTGGGTTTCAAAAACCCTAAATAGGGTTCCGGAACCCTAATTTGGGTTTCACAGAGACTAAACAGGGTTTCTGAAACCCTAAATAGGGTTCCGGGACCCTAATTTGGCTTTCAAAAGCCCTAAATAGGGTTCCGGAACCCTAATTTGGGTCTCAAAAACCCTAAACAGGGTTTCAGTGCCCTAATTTTTGTTTCAAAATCTCTAAATAGGGTTCCAGATACGCATTTTAGCTGTATTCTGTCGAGTAAAATAGAGCTTTTTTGCATGTTTTAAAGCAAAAACATGTTTTTTGCACGTTTTTAATAAAAAATAGGATTTTCTGCACATTTTAAACCAATAAATAGGGTTTTAAAGGGAATTTTTGCACTTCTGACAGGATTTTTACTCGATTTTTAGTCCTCAAAACCCTGTTTTGAGCCCAAAAAAGGTCGCTAAAACCCACTTTTGGACACCAAAAAAAGGTCGCTGAAACCCCCTTTGGAAATAGTGCTGAAACCCTATTTTGGATCTGGAAAACCCCCCCCCCCCAGCCGAAAACCCAGCTACTTGTATGGTCTGTCTGTCTGTCTGTCTGTCTGTCTGTCTGTCTGTCTGTCTGTCTGTCTGTCTGTCTGTCTGTCTGTCTGTCTGTCTGTCTGTCTGTCTGTCTGTCTGTCTGTCTGTCTGTCTGTCTCTGTCTGTCTGTCTCTGTATCTGTCTGTCTGTCTCTGTATCTGTCTGTCTGTCTGTCTGTCTGTCTGTCTGTCTGTCTGTCTGTCTGTCTGTCTGTCTGTCTGTCTGTCTGTCTGTCTTCACTGCTGTTTTGTTTCTGCAGACCACGATCACGCTAGACGGCGATAAGCTGATTCAGAATCAAAAAGCTACTAAAGCCGGCGAGAAAGATTCGGTCATAGAGCGATGGGTGGAGGACGATGAACTAATTTGCGTAAGTTGATCTTGCTTTGTTTTGTTAGATTGACTTGAAATGATTTCTTTAGCCTTCTCACTTTTCTTTACCATAGAAGCAGGCTGAGCTTGCTCTTTTGTTCCGTTGCTTTTCTTTCTCACCCTGGGCTGTATCAAAGCGTACGGCGCCTGCACCTGCACCTAGACCCAAACATGTACTAGGGCCTTTTGGGTTAGCAATCACATTAAAATGACCGAGTTCCCTGTCCCCTTACCAGACAGAATCCCCAGACAGTTTCAGGCAGTGGCTTATCTAGGATTTTTCAAAGTGGGGTGTGAAATTATATACATAAGCGCCTGCTTGGGCCGGTGCGCAAACAGGCGACAAAATTTCGAAAAATTGGCTCTCAGAAACGCATTTGAAATGTATACTGAGCTTCATGTTGAAAAATATTGAAAAATTATCGTTCAAAAACGCGATTAGGCATTCTTAGCATAGAATAGACAGTTTTTTGTGCATCATTCATTCGTTTCTCTTATGTTGACAGGTTTTGTCTTACCACCAAAGTGGTGTACCCACCCTAGTACGGTCCTTGGATACGCCACTGGTTGCCCCTTCAGGAATTTAGGAAGAATTTTATGCAGAAAAGTATGATAAAAGTAGGTCTAGATTAGGTGTAAATGAGCGCAGGATAGCTTATTTGACCTATCTTAGTGAAAAATAAGCATAAATACCCCGATTTCAGTAAAAACCGGACTTTTTGGCTTACCACAATCACCTCAACCTCTTTCAGTCGCCGCTACCCCCTCAGCATTCGAAAATTTTCACCCCCTCAGCCGAAATGTTAGCCCATGTCTGGCCTTAGGTAACTGAACTTGGCGCTTCCACTGCCGATAATTAACACAATGATGTTTTAGAAGCGTTTTTGGTCATTCTGTTTGTAAAACGTGCTACAAGCGCATTTCCGGGCGTTTCAGATCTTCTTGAAAATAGGGAGCCCCTTCGTATGCGAAACCCCCCGGACCACCTCCTGTCAGGCAAAAACCTCTCCACCTTGGCCGGCCGGGACCTGCTACCATCTACGTTTACCTAGACAACTGCCCCCTTTCATGTAATTTCGGTCATTAGATTTTAGCGGTATGAATTCGAGTCGAAATTTGCCTGTTCTGCGTTTTTATCATGATATTGCAATTATTAGCTATTTTAATAATTGCGGTGCGGTGCGTCGGTACTGGTTGACGTATCTGCAGGAGTGTTTCTCGGAAGAGGTCAAGTGTCACCGCCGATTCCAGCGTTTGCACGAGGAATAGCCAATTGCTTGCAGCACTGCTTTCATATTAACTGATTCGTTCATTTTCATATTTCGTTCACAGGTATTTGCCTTTTTCTGCGTCCTGTCCTCCGTTTCGCTTTGCTTCTGGTGTGTTCTGTTATTAGCCAAAAAGATCTTCTGTCTCTCACTCACTCCAACAACGCTCTTTCAGGTTTGTATTTGCGAAGACGTTGAGTCGAAGCGAATTTACAAGAGAGAGTAGTGGCTTGGCTAGTCGCGGTGAGAGCTAAACGGGTTGTGTCTAGGTAACTTGACTAGTTGTATTCCTGCTCTGCCTACTTCTTGCATATGAATGCGTTGCTCACCAATCCTTTTATTCCCTCACTTCCTTCACTCTTTTCACGTGCCTTGTGATTCATCAGTGATTCATGGTTAGTCTTCCTTCCGTTAATTAAAAAGTCCACTCTATAGATCACTGATTGCGCGTGTCTTATGTTGTCTTACTGGTATGACCGGGTTAAAACCTAACTCCACACTTCTGCTGATATGGACAAAGGTCGATTAATCATCTGTTTGGTTTCGCCGACGCTCTTAGACTGACAAATTTTGCTGACTATGCACGATTGCCTTTTGTGCTGGGGCCGTCAAACATTTAACCAAATGCAAACGACATTTTACTTGACCAGCCAGGTTCAAATCTCTTCACATGCCAGCATGGTCGTAAAGTTAAGCTAATACAGTCAGGCACTTAACGGCATGTGTGTTACTGTTACCATACATGTTGTACCGTAACGTTCGGGCACTGTGGTGGTACCGGTATCATACATGGTATTAGTTTATTCAAATTCATACCATATTACAGTCAGGCACTTAACGCCGTTTATGGTACCGACACCATATAAGGTGCCGTTACCATATATGGTACCGGTACCGTAGGTAGTGGTACCATATATGGTACCCCCACGTTTGAGGCCTGTGGTGGTACCATATATGGTGACGGTACCATATATGGTACCCCTACCTTCGCGTTGTTACCGGTACCGGTACCATATATGGTACCACTCTGTTCAGATTTCGTACCATATATGGTAGTGGTACCATATAAACGGCGTTAAGTGCCTGACTGTATTATGGCCATATGCGGTGCCAACCACTACGGTACCTACCGGTCGGTACCATACGTACTAGATGACGTTAAGGACTGTAATAGGTGGCAAAAAGATGCGTGCGTTTCGGCCTAACCTGTCAGACTGATTGCTTCCGCCTGCAGGCGGGGGTTCAATTTGTAGTTAGAGTGCAATTAGCATTTTGACAGTGTGATTTGGGCGATGGACTGAGAACATTTCACGCACTTGGACTTATTGATGACGGGAATCCGGCGAAACGGTTCATTAAACTCATGCCTCCTCTATAATTAGCCACCTATCACGTGCGTAATCGGCGGGATTGGCTATTTTTCATAGAGAGACTCTCGTCTAGCTCAGTTCCTGTTGTTTGCCAGCTGCGCTAAGAGTCCGTTTCGCCGCTGGCTCGCGCAGTGACCACGTGCCGATCCTTGTTTGCCGCTCTGATGCCATGGTCTGCCCGCTCGCCTTGGTTCTGGTCGCCTTCGCAACTCTCGGCTGCTCCACTGCCAACCCTCCCCTCGGTCTCGGACACTCTGAATCACAGCCCAAGAACCTGTTTCAGGAATACGTGTAAGTCTTAAGACTCGACCAACTGCCCTTCAAACAAAACCTGTTGTTGACAAAGTAAAGACGCAAACTGTCGCACAATATTTAAGCCTGAACCTAAGTTGAAGCTTGAATCAAATTTAGGGCGGTCTAGGAGGGGTTGGTGGGAAGCTATTTTCCTGCTACAGTAACTCCGACTTACCTATCTTCTCTAGGAACTTCTGTTGTTGACATACAGTAGTTTAAGGCGGGAGTTTGCCTGTTGAGTGAAGAAATTACGAAAATTTGGAAAATCAGTTATTTTTTCACAAAATTCCTTTCAATGTCTTCGCTTGTAGTTCCAGATTAGGTTCCGATACGTTTTTCACATAGTTTACTTACTAAAACGAAAGCCACTTTTAGAAATTCACCAGTCTCTTTTGGAATTCGGTGTTAACTTGTACGTACTGTACTGTACATTAGAGGGACTGAACTGTACCCTGTTTTGGAGTCTTGACGAAGCAACAACGAATTATGTTGTATAAACGACTGATTTAGCATTCGAGGAATGTACCAGTGTACAGCTGATTATCTCGGCGTCATTCTCAGACTGCAAAAGATGATCAAGGTATGATCAGGGATGCCTACCATACCAAAATTGTACTAGTACTAAAATCAAACTTTGAATTTAGTACTAGTACCATACCAAACCAAATTCAAAACAGCTCCTTCTATACTATACCATACCATACCAAAATCAAACGCCTTTACCAGATAATTTTAGTACTAGAATTTTGATTTTGGTATGGCCTTTTGATTTTAGTACTAGCTTGTTGGCTATATTTATAACACTTTTCAAATGCGTCAAAATATATTCCCAATCCTTTCTGCATGTTTTGATTCGAAAAAAGCTAAAGAAAGGTGGATTGAGCATAATTTCCAAAGGCTTCTATGACATTATCACAGCAAACTACCACTACTGTACCAAATTCATACCAAAATCATACCAACCAAATTCAAACCGAATTAGCTAGTACTATACCATACCATACCGAATTCAAAGCGCCAAGTTTATACTATACCATACCATACCAAATTCAAAGTTTGAATTTGGTAGGCATCCCTGGGTATGATACTTGCAGACAAGAAAGAAAGCTTTATGTAACTTCCCCTAAAGTAGCTCTACGTACGGAACGTAACGTGTCACTTTCACTTTCTAAATCGCTACCAGCCGCAAGCCATTTTAGACTTGTCCCCAAATTTGGTATACTGGCATTTTCCCAGTTTGCCCAAAGGTAAATTGCGCGATTTAGAAAGTGTCAGTGTCATAGGGGTAGCAAAATATAATTGGCCTTAACGCTAGCCTAGTGGGTGGGCATGTTGTCAATTCAACCTATAAATTAACGTAGGCTCTTTACGTGCAGACAGCTGTTTCTGTTAATGATTGTTCGTACGTAAGACGTAGCCCTTTTGAGTAGTTTATCAGTTACCGGGTTTTTCCGTATAAACGCCCCCAAATAGTGGCCCCCTGGGCGTTTATTTGGAAACCCATGGGCGGTTATTAAGATAAAACATTTTGTCCTGGAAAAGATAATAAATATGATGAAAAATGGGGCTAGAAACATAAGTTTCAGCACAGAAACGCGACATTATCAGTTTTTGTCAAAAAACCAAATCACAGACAGACCGCTCTCAGCCAGAAAGCAGTTGCCAATTCCAAATAAACGCTCACGTACAGTACTTTCCCTTGGCGTTTATTTCAATTAGAATTGAAGTTGTGAAAAGTCCAAAACTAAACACTACGGAAAAACCCGGTAGTAACAAAACAAGACTAAATCAACTGTTGAGCGAGTTTCAGGAAGCATACGCCAAATACAAAGACTGCAGCAAGGGCCTGATAGAAAAGCCCAATTTTCCACTTACAGGACACTCTCACATGGACCGGGTGATACTCAAACTGAAGGCAGGCGCTAGCAAAGAAGAGTCCTAAATATTTCTAAAATTGTTGATTACAGTATCTGCTGCTGTAATAAATTGACGAATCTTGTAAAAATCACAGCTTCTGAATCTGAGAGATGACATTTTTCACTTCACTTAACACTGCTGACGATAGGTTAGCGAAAGGCGCCACTGCAGTGCCGGCTCCTCCTTGTCTCCTCAAATGATAGATCAAAGCGTCGTTCGGCGACAAAACGTTTCCAAAAAAGCCAGGCAAATACGACCAGACATTATGCACGGCAATCTTCTGCACAGCCTCCGGCCGCACCACCATTTTTGTGCGTTGTCCTGCGCCAAAAATGCCGCCAATTTTGAACGAGCCGAACATTTCCAAGCTAATCTGCTCAAACTTCGTGCTGTTCAAGTCGCTCGGCTGCGGCCACGAGCCTCCCCAAAAGGCGCTGCGGACTTGAAAGCCTCCCAGGTTGCGATTTCGATTTTGAGAAGTGAATAAAGACCTGAGAAAGTTGGGCCTAGTGCGACTGGTGCCTATAAATTCGTCCACATCAAGTAGCATCACGAATTGGCTGCTCCCGGCAGTTCTGAGCACGCAATCATTTATGGCCACCTGTTGACCAAAGTTACTTGAACCTTCAAAGCCGTTAACGTATGAAGGACGCGGATTTGGGTGAGGGATGCGCGGTTGTTGCACGATTGACACCGTTCCTCTGCTCTCGTAATACCTCAACACTTTGTCGACGTCAGTAGCGAGACTGTAGTTGTAAATCAAGAACTTGTCAACGCCGACCATTTTGTAATACTCCACAAACACTAACAGACGCAACCAGTCGGAAAAACGCCACAAGGCTGGAGTGCAAACCGTGAGAAAGTTGGACATGGAGGAGGCAGCTGGATTGGAAGCTGGAATGATCTGCAGAAAATCGGAAGTTTCATTGCCAATCGCGACGGCTATCTGGTAAGCTTGCGCGCCAATATTTGCAGCGTTGCAGAGGAAGAAGTAAGATTCATATCGCCAGGCACAACCGCCTTTGCAGAACGGAGAGGCTTTGTTGATGAGGTCAAAGTTTCCAGCCAAAATCAGTTGAGTTCCATTCCTCAGTCTTAGCACACATCTGCCGGAGTGTCTGACTCCGTGGTTTTTGTACAGAACTATTCGAAAGAGCGGCTGCGACGGCACTCTTGTGTCGAAATAGGCCGAAAATAGCTGGAGATTGTAATTATCCACAGGAATCCAGGGATTTTCTCTCTTCGGTAGTTGAGTTACGACGGTGCTGGACGGCAGGACAGAACGATTCCAAGCTTTGATCACGTGCTCCTCTGAATTTCTGAATTGTTGTAGGCCGGTCAGAAAGAACAAGAGGCTGCCAATTGCTACCAGACAGAGCAAGCGCACTAAACTTCTATTTTTGAGCATTTTAGAAGATTAGCACGCCAGATGAATAATTTCAACCGCCCACAATATAATAGTTGAGCCATGGAAACGGGTGCAATCGATTGCGCCCATCCCTGTTTGATTGCCGTTATTAATAAAAAATGTCCACAGTATCGATTGACTGACTGCTAACAAGCGTCTGTCACTTTACCATTACTTATATATTCTGTATGTGCACCCATATGTACGTATTTGGTGCCGAATACACATTAGGTTAGGTACGGTAGGTATTAATGGCATATCCAGGAGGGGGACAGTACACCTGATGTGCTGGTGAGGTATGTACCTATATCGGAAGAAAACATCTGCCAAAAAACAAGAAAAACGAATAAATTAAAATAATGCACTAAAATTGTGTAGCTCATGCTCAGAATGCTTTTTAAACGTGTTTTTCAAAGCTAACATTCCTAAATTTTCATGAAAATTCTAAATTTTACACCTCCCTTGCAAAATCCGGGATGCACTGCATATTCTGTATCTAGGTACAACCTGAATTTCAGGCGGGCTTTCACTATGTCCTTAGAGGAATCAAATACAGTATATCAGGTGTGGTATGGAAAAACGAGGGAGAGGAAACAGAAATTTCGTGGCTATTATGACGTTACATGAGTTTACTACAAAATTCATGGCCTGAAGGCTCTTCAAACTGGTCAAATAGTCTCTTGTGTGGTGCGTTGCATTTACCGACATGCGCTTTTTCTTCTTGGCTGTCTTATTCTTTTTGCTTATTTCGCTAGCTTCTCAAAGAAAAACTTCGGTCAGAAGATCTAGAACCAGAACGGTGACGCGAAGGAGTCGTGTTAGAGGTGGAGTTTTAATATTTTTTTAAAATTGACACTCCTTAGTAATTAAACTAAAGGAATATCCTACATTGACCTAAAAGATAAAGTAAATAAATGGACGTATTTGGTGACTTGAGTACTTATTTAACACGTACTGTATCAAGCGAAGTTTTAGCTAAAAACAAAGCAAAACGTTGCTTACCAGAAAGCATGTTCCATTGGCAAAACGTATAGCTAAGCGCCCAGGCGCTCACTCAGTACAAACCACTCTTTGACCTTGCACCTGCGTATCGATCTCCAACGAGCAGACTTTATCTTTTCGCTGTGTTTTTTGTGGGACGTTTTTGCGGAGGCACTTAGGCCCCACACGCATAGCAATACAGCAGATTTGCGGTCCATAACGGTAAAAAACTTTGAAACTATCGCTCTAACTAGTTTCTTCAGCAGATAGCCAACAAAGTTCGGAGAGTGATGAAGGAAGTTCGCCGGAAGCAAGCGAGGATAGCACAGAGAAAATGATAAGAGGTTAGAAGTACTGTTGGAAAGTCCGGGGTTAAAAAAATAAGTTCAGGATCAAGTCAAGTCCAACATCGAAATTTCAGGTTCAAGTCCATCATCTAAAAAACCTGGACAATAGGTTCAGGTTCAAGTCCACTGATAATTTGAAGAATTGTAGAAATTTTGCACTGCTCGCAACTTTTCTGAGCTATATAAGCCTGTCTACTAGTAATGAAAGACGAAAACCACATTTTATGGGGCAGTAGTTTCGTTTTCTCGCTTATTCAGTTTGAAAAATACGAGTGTACATAGGTGTAAAAACAAGAAACCATGAAATTATTGTGCAATCGAACCGAAAATTTGACAAAATTTGCCTAAATTTTCACTCAAATTTTGAACCTATTGAGTGAGTCCAGAAAAACAAAACAGGTTCAAGTCCGGCTGAAATAAAATAGGTTCAGGTTCAGGTTCAAGTCCACAGATTTCAGGTTAAAAACCTATTAATAAGTCCAGGTTCAAGTCGGACTTGCCAACAGTAGAAGTTCAATGGTCCAGCTACTTTTAGGACTGAATTCTAAGTTTTTGAATTCTAAAATTTTAGCTCTACTACGATTTCGCCAGTTTCAAAAAGAACAGAAACGGTTGAAACGACTACAAGAAAAGGAAGGTAGAAAGAAAAAATCGGCAGCTTTCAGCGAGCTACATTGACATCAGTCTTCAGAGAACAGACGTAATTCAGCCAGATCAAACCGACAAAAGAAGAGGCGAAACGAAGAGTACAGTTCCTCTTCATCATCGTCGTCTTCAAGTGAAGAAACCTACGATTACTCTGAGGAAGAAACTGACACCAGTGGACGACCAGAAGGCGCTTTTGACGGACTGCTCCAGTCGATGGTCGGTCAGGGGCACGTCAGGTTTGGCAAACAGCAGTGGGCGCCGTTTACACCTGCGCGAGTTGAAGCTTCGCCTTTGGGCCGTGGTTCTGCGTCCAGTGGGCTTCTTGATGACCACCGAATGAGCAGGGTCGGTTCGGACTTGGGCTCGTTGGCTCGAGGTCTAACTCAGGCCGCCTCCACTTTGCCAATAGGTTTTTGGGAAACTGAACAGTCTACTATGTTACTTTTAAGCACTGCTTCAGTAAAACTGCTTTCTTGTTGGGTGTTGGCACGGCTCCCAACCTCATATGAACATTTACGTAGTACTGCTGTATGATGAACCAATATAGGCCATTGTCAGTATACTGTACGTACGCACAATATATATATATCTGATCCAGTATTGTGCACAGGGGTGTATTTTGAGTACAATCATACAAGGGCCGAAAAAATCCCGAGGAATGGGTCTGGACTCTGGAGCTGGAGGTCTGGGACGAGTCCCGAAAATAGTCCGAAAAACGCTTATTTTGCCTTAAAAACGAAAATTTTCACAGAGAGGGATGTAGCCGGCCTAGTGGGTTTGGCGGCGAGGTGAGGGGTTTAAACTCCTAACCCCCAACACATGCATGGGTTTCATGTATGATGTATAACATTTATTTCATGTATGCAGACATATGTAAACACCGTTTCTGTTGGAGGTGGTACATCTACAGTAGGGGCCAAAAAATGTCCACCCGTTTTTTCGAACTTTGCGCAAACGATCCGTTCTCGGTAATTTCTTTATCAATTTGGCTCAAATTTTCAGGATTAATTAGCAAGATGACTGGGTAGATACTGCGCGAGTTTGGTGCACCTGAACGTTTGGTGTTTGGTGCACGGTTTTATGACCTGAAAACTAAGAATCAGGGTGGTCCACGGAAATTCTAATTCTTTTTAGCAATTCAAAGAGTATGGTTCAGAAACTTGCAGAAATCATTGGTATTGCCATTCGGCATAAACCAACTGATTGGGCTGGGGACCTTTATAGCTCAACGGGCGCTAAAATGATATAATTTCAAAAACATGACAAAATGTGACTTTTCTTCGAAAAACTGGTGAAATGACCATTCAGAAGGCAACAGACAGTCAGCACAGTACTTAAAGTCTAAGTGAAAAGTCAAATATTTGAAAATCTAAGAAATAAGTATTGTAGAGCACTTGTGTTAAGACATTACTGTCATAAAGAACATCTCTAATATCTTTGTTCTTGCGATATGTCTCATGTTTGGTCGTTTTCTTGGTCAACACGTCTTCGACTGTATCGGTCAGAAGTTCAGACACATTCTGGCGTCTGAAGACGTCTAGAAACTGGTCCAGAAACCGTCGATCTCTGCCGTAACTGATCAAGTGATAGTAGCTGAGTCTATGTTCAAAGTCGCAGTACCAAACTTGCGGGTAGAAGTGCCACTCGCGCTTCCATCGTTCGGGTCTTCTGTTTTCGGAGTGCTTGCGTATGTGCCAGTAGTTGTTTAGAATGAAACAAGCCAAGTCAGTGCCGCATCCAAAACACCAGGCTGCGCTGCAAAGCATTGGGATGTTTGACACCGCGCTATACAGCACAATCATTTCTTTAGGTTTTCCGACTTTTCCCATCAAAAACGTTTTGCATTTTAATTAAATTGAAAAAATGACTGCTCAACTAAACGTACGTAAATCTACGTAACATTGTATACTTTACAGAGTTCTTGCAAATCGTGCTATATTTTCAGAAAGCACAAAAACTGCAAAATTATTTTAGATTCATTCTCATAACGCTTTTGGGCAACATACCCAGTCATAGTACGAAATTGTTATAAATGAAACTCTACTGAATGTGTGACTGATCTCTAAAAATCCATACCTGAAGATATTATCATTGCAAACATCCAACCATGATGAGACAAACCTTTCGACAGGGTGACGTATTATGGCGAAGTGGTAAACACCGTTGTCCTAAACAGCTCAATAGGAATGTTAAGCTACTACGCAAATCAAGAACACCTGTCTAAAAAGGTTCAATTTGACAGCTTTAAGAAAACGCTGCCTCAGAGTTCCATTAGCAGTCGAATAACCACAATAAGCCCCATTAAGTCCCGGCTGCCATTGCTCACGTGTAAAAAACTGTTCATAAGCTCTGGGATTTTCAATAAAGCACAATACAGCTTGCACAACGCTTCCCATATTTTTGTCGATCTTGCAGTAGTGCAGTTTGTAACGTTCCAAGTAAACGTTTCCCTGGTACGACAGGTCCTCATTTGAAAGCCAACTATAGGAAGGTTTCGACTGAATTGGCGGAAAGTTCAAAATAACTGGGTCGGTCTGGTGTGGAGCGACTTGGAGAGGCGGAAGTGAAGTTTTGAGTAGAAGAACGCTAGTGATTGCAATGAAGAAACAGACCAAAGAGGATAGTGAAATTATTAGTACAACCAACACACGTTCCATTGCTACCACAGATACGTAGCGCACTGACATTTATTTGAGCACCATCTGACGCCTATATTTAATTGCACATAATCGTTGACAGATGAGTTTAGGAAATTCCGCATATAACAGTCAGACACTTAGCGCCGTTTATGTTAACGTTAATACCACTCCACTTATTCGAAGAGGTACCACCATATACGGTACCACCACGCTCGGGGACTGTACCGGCACCATATATGGGTACCACCACGCTCGGGGACTGTACCGGCACCATATATGGGTACCACCACGCTCGGGGACTGTACCGGCACCATATATGGGTACCACCACGCTCGGGGACTGTACCGGCACCATATATGGGTACCACCACGCTCGGGGACTGTACCGGCACCATATATGGGTACCACCACGCTCGGGGACTGTACCGGCACCATATATGGGTACCACCACGCTCGGGGACTGTACCGGCACCATATGGTCAGTGGCGTATCCAGGGGGTGTAGGGTGTGTACACCCCCCTTTGCGGTGGAGGTAGGAATAAAAAGTCTGTCAAAAATATAAGAAACTAATGAATTATGTACTAAAACTGTCTATTTTGTGCTCAGAATGCCTTCTAAATGCGTTTTTGAAGGCCAAATTTTCAAAATTTTCTCGCCCTGGTCGGGCAGAAGCCCAACCAGGCCATTATAAACTACTAAAACTTGTAATTTCTGTTAATTTTAAGCTCGGAATGCGTTTTAAACGCGTTTTTGAAGGCTAATTTTACTAAATTTTCCTACCCTGGTTGGGCAGCAGCAGCAGCCCAACCAGGCACTTTCAAATTTTTACACCCCCCTTTCCAAAATCCTGGACACGCCACTGCATATGGTCCCTAGCTTCGAGCACTGTGTGAGCCGGAACGTGGGGCAGGCATCATATATGGTGCCACCAGCCTTGGAACCGGTACCATATACAGTCCCGCTCTCAAACAGCTCGACCAACAGCCAATATTGGCCAATATTGGCAAATATCGCCAACAAAGCCAACAGGCGCGCTGGGTCACCAACAGGACCCACAAATGACCAACACCAACAACAAAACGACAACACCGCCGCCAACAGACCGCCGGCCGTTGGGGAATTGCGCGCGGCTGTTACAATTTAGCAAAACTTTCATACAAATTTAAGCACGTTTTATGACACAGTAGGGCTTTTTTCCTTCCAAAAATGTTCAGTACTAGCGATCAGTTCGTCTTTGGTAGTCGGCTGCCACTCCGAGCGCAAAAATTCCTTCGCCTTTCGCAAATAACCGCCCGCCGGTCAGTGCTTAGAAAGCAGTGCGCGCAATTTTTTAGGTAAACCGGCCGCCGGTCAGTGATTAGAAAGCAGTGCGCGCAATTTTATTAGGTAAACCGGCCGCCGGTCAATGGTTAGAAAGCAGTGCGCGCAATTTTTTAGGCAAACGGCCGCCGGTCAGTAATTTGAAAGCAGTGCGCGCAATTTTATTAGGTAAACCGGCCGCCGGTCAGTGCTTAGAAAGCAGTGCGCGCAATTTTTTAGGCAAACGGCCGCCGGTCAGTGGTTTGAAAGCAGTGCGCGCAATTTTATTAGGTAAACCGGCCGCCGGTCAGTGCTTAGAAAGCAGTGCGCGCATTTTTTTAGGCAAACGGCCGCCGGTCAGTGTTTAGAAAGCAGTGGGCGCAATTTTATTAGGTAAACCGGCCGCCGGTCAGTGCTTAGAAAGCAGTGCGCGCAATTTTTTAGGCAAACGACCGCCGGTCAGTGCTTAGAAAGCAGTGCGCGTAATTTTATTCGGTAAACCGGCCGCCGGTCAGTGCTTAGAATGCAATGCAATCAGTTGCGTGCCCTCAACGCGAACCACATTGGTGACAGAGCCTAAAAGAGTAGGGACCAATAAGACCAAGTAGCGGCCAACGGTCAGATCGGCCTACACTGCTGACGTACTTTATGCTGACGACTCGTGCCTTGTGCGACCTATAAGTAAACCGTCCGATGTCCTAGCCCTTCAGGATGACATAAACACTTTTTCTCACACCATCAAAAATCTTAAACTATCTCTCTCACAAACCAAGACCAAATACCAGGTATTTGGTCTTCACCCTAGTCCTCCCAAACTACCACTCCCACTTTCCCTGGATGGCTTGGACATTGAACAGGTTGAAGTGTACAAGTATCTTGGAGTTCTTGTGGACCGTCGTCTCTCCTTTGTTCAGCACACGGAAAAAGTGTGTGTTCAGGCTAAGAAAGCTTTAGGTGCCTTGTTCAGACTCTGTCGTTCTGCGTGTCCGTTGCAGGTGCTTGAACGGGTCTATTCTAGTGTCATTTTACCTCACGTTCTGTATGCGATCGAGATTTGGTTTCCGTCTAGCTTGAAATGGCAGACCAAGTTGGAAAGCGTTCAAAGCTTTTTTCTTAAATACCATCGCAACAACTTTGTCTGCTCGTACAAATTGCTTCTTGAGTCGTACAATAGTGGTGCTGTCTCTCAACTGTCGCCTGTCTGGCTTGTTGCTGCGCAACGGTCGATGCAACTGTTTTACCAGTTCTACTTTGGGCTTAGGTACTGCAGTCCTACATGTATTGTGGATTCTGTTACTAGAACGAGTGGTAGAAGGAGTCATAGGTTGATGGTAGGGTTGGCGGCATCCAGAACTGCTACCACCGCAGCCACCTTCTTTCCAACCAACTCTCGGATATGGAACAGCCTACCACCTGAGGTTCCGGAGTACGGTTTTAAGAGTCGATGTCTGAATCAGGCAACCCTCCCTATGCACAAAAATAGGTCGACCTCTCCGATTTTGCTCAAAATTTGCATAAACGATGTACCTTAGGGGAAACCAACGTGTACCAACTATCAGCCCCCAACTCCGCCTAATATGCAAATTACGAAGGGTCAAAGGTCAAATTTGGGGTACCTTATTCGATTGATCATAACTATGCCAATTTTCAACGCACGGTGTTCGGGTTTCTTTTAAACGATAGAGCTTGCTCTTGGCTTTCCAACGGGCTACACGGCGCGTTTCTGCATGGCTTCATTCGGTAGTTATAGCGATTTTTTTTCATTTTTTGATGACCCAAAAATCGCTTTTTTGCCCACTGCAAAAAAAATTCCCTCCTACCCCCCTTTTTTATTTCTTTATTTGATAGCCCTTGATGAGAGCTTTAATTTGATGTAAAATATGAGCGATTTCACTGGGGCATTTTGGAGAAACTTGCATTTGAATGTTGCTACCCAAGCTGACTGCTGCGAAATTTCTACTGTAAGAACTGCCCGGAAGTGTGTTAGTTTGCATCCCAGTAAGTTCAGGATTCTTTTACTGTATAGAGCGTTTCTCGAGCTATCACTTGATTAATTGAGGTTGAGATACATACAGTATGACTTTGTATCAAAACTGTTCCAAGAATGTTGAGGATCCTTTTTGCCATCTCAACAGCATAGGCTCGGAGTTGAGTAATCTGGGTCGTTGTCCAAATCCCAATCATCAACATTTCTTCTTTTTGTTGGTGTAAACAGTTCAGTTCAGTTTATTTTCGTTACCACCACCCACGGATGGCGGAAACAGGAACACAAATCGTCATTTCTGACCTCTTATGTGGCCCCTAAAACGAACAAATAAGGAAGAACAGAAAATCCTACTGATCACACACACACGCATATCACAGAGATTCAGCTACGAGTAGGAATCCTACGAATTTGAAGTGTGCTATAGTCAATAAATAAGTTTGTCTCTCCATCACTGCGGCGTTTCTTCAACTCGATTCGCAGGTCGTACGCCTTCTTGGCTTGCCATGGTGTCAAGTCATTGCCTATAAAGACAGAAGAGTACTGTGGCCTCGAGCAGAGCACAGCACGCTTCCGTTGTAAGACAGCGCGTTTCGTCTCCATGTCCCTCAGCTCTACCGTCACTCGTCTTTTGCCTTGAAATGTTTGAGCTGTCCGGACAGTCGCTATCTTGCTAGGGTCAATGCACAACTCACGGAAAATGTCTTTCACCCGGTCCACAACATCGCTGTAGTCAGAATCGGTGACCAAACCATTAAGAATAATGTTCAGTTCACGTCGATGTCTCTCGCGCATCTCGCGCTCCCAATCACAGACGCGCACTAGCTCAGAATGCGCTTTATCATAGGCAGACGTTGGGTTTGGTACAGGCAACCCGTTCCTAGAAGTTCTAAGAACTGCCGCGTACGTTCGATTACTACTGTCACTAGCGGTCGAAAGTTTTTCCAGTTCGTCAGTCACCTTATTCAGCTGGGCAGAAAGAGAAGAGACTTTCTCGGACAAGTCAGCAAGGTGAGAGTGGTCAGAATTTGCAGGTGCAGGAGAAACCGACGTCATTGTGGCCTTATTTTGGAGCGCCATTGCTTTCACACTGCGCCGTTGAGCAGAGCAGCAACATGGGGGACAGACGAATGCGATTTGTTGACAGTCAGAGCTCTCCAGTCGAGCCATCACTTCCCTCCGATAGGAGACGGAAGTCTTGTCGCCAAAAATCGACTTTTCACAGCAGTCTGTATGACAGTACTTCCGAGTGCAGAAAGAGCAGCGAATGAAAGGACGGTCGTCCATAGTCTTGCAAGTAAAGCAAACGCCTATCTTTTCCTCCATCTTCGAAAGCAATTTGCACGGCTTTTGAGACAGGAGACAACAGAAGGAACAGAACAGCTTCCATGGACAACAGGACAACAGAACAGCTTCCATGGACGCTCATTCTGACCAATCCAGACTGAAGGACCATCAATGAATTCGTAATATTGATGACTTTCAATAGCTGCTTTCTCCTGTGAAATTTGCATTTGAATGTTGCTACCTAAGCTGACTGCTGCGAAATTTCTACTGTAAGAACTGCCCAGAAGTGTGTTAGTTTGCATCCCAGTAAGTTCAGGATTCTTTTATCAGAAGCGACAGGTTGACGCATATTTCAACTCTAAACTTTTGAGTTTACATTAGCCGTGGCATACAGTCACGTCTCGTTAATCCGGACCTCGTTAATCCGGATATTCGCCTTCCGGACAAGATTAGGCCAGGTCCCAATTTTCCCCCATGTTATATGTCTCGTTAATCCGGATTCGGATTCGTTAATCCGAACACGTTTTTCCTGGTCCCAACTTCGATTTTTACACGTTAAATGATTCGTTAATCCGGATTTCGTTAATCCGGACAAATTCTGGTGCCTGATTCTTTAATCCGGACGCAAGTTGGCGCCTCAAAATTTCAATTAATTTCGCTAACTAAACAAAAAATGTAAAAAAGATCGAATTTGGTCATTCAATATCCAATGCGGCAGAACAGTGGCTCGAAATTGATAGCCAGGAAGCCACTGGCGAACAAGTATCAGTTGAGGAGCTTGTCGCTCTTTATACGCAGGAGTCCTCTAATCTGTCAGACGAAGAGGATGAAGTAGAATTGCGGGCTGCGAATCCACAAGCACCTCCCACTCGTCTAGAGGCTTTCAATTCTCTGGCTACAATCAGTCATTTCTGCCAAAGTCACATGGAGTACATACAGCGATTACAAACGTAGCTGCAGTAAACAGACTTCGATCACAGACTTTATGTCGACGAAATAGAGAGTTACACTTGTTTAGAGCCGTTTTTGTGGTGCAAAATTCGATACAACCGTTATGTTTATATTCTAACAGTAAAGAGAACATTGCGGTACTGCTTTTAAGCTGAAAACAACGTTTTTAAATTTTGTTTCGTTAATCCGGACAAAATCTGCTGGTCCCAACTTGTCCGGATTAACGAGA